>JAUCMU010000001.1:18701169-18740938 GCA_032275025.1 Enteromius treurensis
CAGGTCAGTTTGCTAGTAAACAGAACCGTGTGTCTGCAGCATACATTAACACAGAGACACGCAGAATTCATGTTTTTCAATGGTTAAACATTGACAAATACTATTGAAAGCAGGAGTGTGCTCACTTGTGTGTGCAGCGCTCGCATGTTTATGTGGCAGTACTGCGTTGTGCGCGATGTAGAGACAGAAATGACGTGCACTCGTGTAAATGATATAAATAACATAAAAGCTATTTTACACACTTCTGCTCAAACACACTGGCTAGTGCTGCAGTCTTATTGGCTCATTGACGTTGATGAGATTAACCCCTTTAGGTATCGAAATTGGGTACCGAACGATGAGACTTTTTTCGATACTCCGTTGTATCAAGGCAATTTGATCGGTATCTAAAAACTCTAAAACTCGATACCCAGCCCTGTATATGTACATATACAAAAAAAATCTACATGTACTTATGTGTGTGTATATATATTTATATATATACATTGATTTGATGATTAATCATTGCCCAGCAATAATTACGTATCTGAAATATATTCAAATATAATCTTAAATGGTAATAATATTTCTCAATATAACTGTTTTCTCTGTATAAATAAATGCAGCCTTGGTGAACATAAAAAAAAAAAAAAAAATCTCACCAATACCAACATTTTATTATACTTTCTGTTCTCATAAATTATGAATTACAAAATAAGAAATGTGCTTAAAACCACTTGCTCTTCAAAATGGTGCAATGCCGCTTTAAGAAGGCCCATTAGAGCTTACCTGCCCATGCCTTTTGTCATCTCATTGGCCAATCACAACAGCCTCAGGGGTAACAGTGCTTACCTCTGTTTCTATGCCACATCTGCTGACCCCTTTGGCTCCGCCCCTACCCCAAGGACACAGAGAGGAGAGGATTAGGCACGCAGAGTCCCAGGGTAACAGCTGTTATCGTCCTCTCTCTGCCCTTCCCTGGCACCAGAATGACACCTGCAATTTCAGCCTCTGCCACCTGTTCATGTGGGGCGGGGGAAATGTGTGCGTGTGTTTGTGGCGCAACAGGGTAATCCACAGAAGGCACTTGCCAGGCAGGCCTAGAGAAAACTCCCAACCTCTCTGTTAATCCCCAGAGGCTTAATACTTGGCTTGAGCACATGCACAGCCGTGATCCTGAGTGACAAGGAGCACCCAACGACACTGTGAGTGTTAAAGGCATAGCTCATTATGTTATATCATAATTTACTTGCCCACATATTTCACTAGAAGTTGAAATTTTAAAATTTAAATAACAGTTTTCTATTTTAATATCTGTTAAAATGTCATTTAAACTCGTCAACTGAAGACTGGAGTAATGACTGCTGAAAAATCAGTGTCACATGATTCTTCAGAAATGATGATGTAATGCACTGATTGGTGCTCAAGACAGACTTTTTTCTTATTATCAATGTTGAAAATAGTTGGGCTGCTTAATATTTTTCGGTAGAAACCATGCTATATTTCTTTCCGTTTTTTATTTGATGTGCAGTAGTCAAAAAAGGTTCATCAAAGTTGTCCTAAAACAAGAACACGGTTTAGGTTTTAGGACAACTTTGATGAAAGATTTTGATCCACTTTTTCCATGTTGACTAGTGTCGTTCAAATCAGCTGCACATATTTGAAATAGGAAACTTTCGTAAGCTTTTTTGACTGTCACTTTTAATCAGTGCAATGCTTCCTTGTTTAATGAAAGCATTCATTTCTTAATCACCATAAAACTATCTTTTAACTAAATTGTGCCTTATATTTGAAGCCTTCTGAAGCCTTTATGCGCACTATTAATTGACAAGTGTGTATGTTCATTGCCAGGGCTTTATTATGTTTTTTGTTTCTTTTAGTTTGTGTATTTGTGAATCTTACATTTAGCATATATATGATGTATATATCATATGTGTGGTGCATATAACCAGCGTAAAGATGTTCCAGGTCAGTATAGCGATAAGCTTTCTTTTGTAATTAAATAACTCAGCACTCACAATCACATATGGATCTGTGGATCTTAATATTTGATCCAGTTATTTCTAATATTTAATATTATTTGGCATAATACATCATGCCAAATATTATATAAAATGTAACATGGAGTACTTCTGTAGCCTAGAGATTTAAAATAGCTTCTAGCGCATGACATAATGATGGGTGGTAGACAAACGTTTTTAGCTACACCCTATAAAATACACATCTGTTAAAGTTGATTGTTTGTCAACTGCAATCCACACCCTATTATAATTCATGTAATGCTGTATATTTAAAATAAAGGGCTTTTAACAAGCTATTAATTTTTTTTTTTTGGTGCAAATCAAAGAAGGGACCTGAATCACATGAAAGAACCATAGAATCATGCTTACAGATGCAACCACTCGGAGTATGTTTGTGAAAAGTGATGTGCAACAATATGGATTTGATTTGATTCAAAGGTGACAATATGGCAGCAAATTTTGCACAGAACAATCATTTTCATCTAGATACTACTGTTCAAAAGTTTGGGTTCGGTAAGATTTTTATGTTTAATATTTTTGAAAGAAGTCAATTATGTTAACCAAGGCTGTCTTTTGATTAGAAATACAGTTACAAACAAAATAAAAAAAATATGATTCAATTTAAAATAAAGTTTTCTATTTTAATATGTTTGTAAATGTATTCCTGGGATGGAACAGCTGCATTTTCAGCATCATAACTCTAGTCTTCAATGTCACTCGATCGGAAATCATTTTAATATGTGACCCTGGACCACAAAAACATAGCACAGGTATATTTGTAGCCATAGCCAACAATGCATTGTATTGGTTAAAATGATCAATTCTCTTTTATGGCAAAAATCATAAGGATATTAAATATAGGTGATGTTCTGTGGAGCTTTTCTACCATAAAAATATAAAAACTTAATTAATGCATTTCTTTTATATGCAGTACTAAAGACTTCATTTGGACAGCTTTAAATGTGATTTTCTTTGATATTTAGATTTTTTTGCACCCTCAAATGTAAAAAGTTGTATCTCAGCCAAATATGGTCATATCCTAAAAAAACATACATCAATGGAAATCCTATTTATTCGGCTTTCTGGTGTGTAAATCAATTCAGTTTGATCAATTCCCCTTGTGACTGGATTTGTGGTCCAGAGTCACATATGATGATCTGCTGCTCAAGAAACGTTTCTCATTATTATCAGTGTTGAAAACAGTTCTTACCGTTTTTGGGGGTGTAGAGGATTTTTATTAAAGTAACATTTTAAACGGCACAGTTAATGAATGGAAAATTCCCAAGCAACAGCTTTGAAAATAGAAATCTTTTGTATCGGGTGTAAAAGTCTTTACTGTCCTTGTTGGTCAGTTTGAACTGCTAACTTATATAATGTGTGTGTTTTTTGTTGTTGTTGTTGTTGTTTAGTGTTTTTATATGATGAAGATGCACAAAAAACTGTCTAAAATCACTCCACACATGATGTGTTCACCTGTTCTGTTCGTCTTCTGTTCCAGACACTGGCTGGCCACCTATTTTGTCATTTGGTATGGCGTTCCCTACATGTCATATGACATCTTCGCCATGTACCTCAGCCATTACTATCGCTTCCGGGTCAAAGGTCACAAGGACTATAAAAGCCACTCTCTACGAACCTTCAACTCATTTGTGAGGAAAGAGTTCCTGCTGGTCCTCCATCACATTGCACTACTCACCATCCTACTGCCTGTGACTCTGGTGAGAGAGAGAAAAATAGAGAGGACAGATATATAGAATGAGTGATATGACAGCCAATAATATGATGGGAGAGAATAATGGGCCTTCTCAAATAACCACCTCCACCTATAGCCAGGACCCAATGGTAGGGAATGTAAAAAAGGGGGATGCAGTGCTTTTGTGTCTGTTAAGTACCTGATCCGTGAGAAACAATTACCTTAATAGCAGCTGTTACACTGCCAAAGTACATGCAGTGGGACACACACACACCAGTGAAAACCTGGTCTTTTGTTTGGTGTCTCTGGGCTGTCAGTGGTGATATGAGATCACTTTACCCACGCTTCCATTATTCACACACAGCTGCTACTCAGATACCACCTCACACACAAGCCGCTTTGTGCTCCTGTTCCACAAAATGACCCATAAAAACATAAAGTCACAAATATATACAAACAGATTTTGACATGCATGATAATGATCACCAGAAGCCCCAGATCATCACAACAAAACATCTGGCGAGTTACACAATATATATATAACATTTCACACACTTTTGTAACATGCAATAGTTAATACATTACCCTACAGTAACATTAAGAAGGGTGTTTTTGCAATGGAAAAGATCATATATTTACAAATAATGGACAGGTAAATATTATAGAAGCTATAGAAACACTTTGCGAATCCCCCCCAAACAGCATGGTTTAGGTTACACTGCAAGCTTTGTGGAAGGGTTCAGATGGCTGTTCTAACTAGTCGTTCTTATCTTGGGTTACATTTATACACGCATTACACACCTTCGATCCACCACATCCACCGCTGTGTGTCATGTCACATATATGTGGATCATTCACAAAACTAGAGTAATTCCCACACATCTGAATTTGTAAGTTCTGTACCATTCTGTACATCTTGTCTAGTGTAATTTTTTTGTTTGCTCATGAGGGTCTGTTTCACTTGTTTGTCTTTTAATTTAGTATGGCCTTTAATTCAGCCTATAGCTTTATTGAAGCCTGAGATGATTAGGAGAACACTGACAAAGAGGTGTGAGTTGTGATGTAAAATGCCAGGTTTGTCACTAGGACTGTACATATTTTTATTGATAATGATTTATTTCGATTACAATTCCTTATTATTAAGCGGAATGATTTATGATGACAAATTTAGATATATTTATTGGCTTATTTTTTTCTATTTTTAGGAATAGATTGAGTATTTGTATCAGAGGGACTTTAACTGAAAAATATTCATTTTATTTTGAAAAACAAGACTGTATACTAAGGTTCAAATGTTGGGGTCAGTTTTTTTTTTTTAATTATTAATCCTCAAAACAATTTATAATAATAATCAAATTCAGTAAAAAATAAAATAATGAAAATTCAGCTTTGCATTAAAGGAATATATTACATTTTTGTATATTAAATTAGAAAACAGTTATTTGGAATTATAATGATATATAAGAAAAGTATTTTTGACTTAAAAAAAAAAAAGACCCCATTTTGAACTGTTAGATTGGGTTTTCTTGTTATAATTCACAGTTATTAAATTCCATAATCTGTTGATTCCATAGACTGGTGGAATGTGTGTGTGCATGTTTGTGCTGACTGTGTTTTTTGCTCTCTCTGTGTACATCAGTTCTTCAGGAAGGACCAGGGTGATTACTTCATTGGCTGTCTCTTCCTCACAGAGCTCAGCACTCCTTTTGTTTCACTGGGCAAAATCCTCATTCAGGTAACACACGAGTGTGTCTTTTACTCAGCAGTCCTTCATAGTGCTGTTCCTGCCAGCTTGACAGAGGAGATACCAGTCAACACTTTTAGTGTTTCCTTTAGTCAAGAACAAATGTGTGTTAAATACAGAGGTGGTGGTCTGTCAGAGTACATTCACTCCGTGTTACTGCTGTAAAGGGAAAATCTATTGCTAATACTTGCTAATATTTCCACTGCTGTTTTCCCACCAAAAATGGTCACATCTTGGACGACAATCCTGGAACATTTAGTTTTGAGAAAGGGTAGTGAATAATTTGACGTGTAGCACCCTGGGACATTGTAAATCCTCTTAATGATTTAATCTAACCCTTTTCCACTTTTTTTTTTTTGTAAGACTGTAATTCACTACAAAAAGTGACCCTTAACTTCTGAATTGCAGTGTATGATAGATACATAAAAATGTCTTCTAGATGGAGCATTCTCTGTACTTTTCCAACTAACTCTTTTTGTGCTGATTCTTGCTTTCCGCTTATTGAGAGTGAATTTGCTTTCAGACATGCATCATTTATTCTTTCACATGCCCCCTTTTGGTAGTGATGTTTATTGCATTTTAAAGCATCTGTAGTTGTTGTGACAAAATATCTGCATGTAGTCTATTCCACTTTGCATTTTTTTTCTGCTGAGCAGGATAAGACTGATATGTGATTGGATCACTCACAATTGTAATCACAATTTTATTGGTTGAGAAATTCTTTAAAGCCAACATTGAATCCAAAATTGAAAATTCTATCTTTATCTATTCTCACTTTGTGGCTCCAAACTTGTTTGTGATCCTTAAAACACAAATCAAAATAGTTTTCAATGAAACCTGAGAAAAGCGCTAAAATCGAAAGTGCAGGTAACCAAAACTACAAGATCCAAAAAGGTTATAAAGGCATCATAAAACCAATCCATATTGATCAGTCTTGTGAAGAGATATGATTGCTTTAAATGATGAACAGATTTAATTTAGTCTTTTATTGACATTTCAACATTGATCAATGCACACACATACACGGAGCTCGAGAATTCCCATGTTTACCATATCTGCTGCCCTCCATCTATATTCATTTGTAAATAAAAGCCTAAATTGTTTGCTATGTAAAGCAATTGTATATCTTTACGTGACTTGGATTAAAACAGCTTGATTCCTATGGATTTGTTTTAGGATGCCTTTATGATCTTTTTGGGTGTTTAAGCATTCAGTTACCTGGACTATCAGAAATATGTCCTATTTTATGTTTCAATAAACGTTTTGTGGATTTAGAACACGGTAACTGTGAGTACATGATTTTTGGGGGAACTTACCCCTGTTTTGCCTCATCTTCTAATCTTCCTTTCCTCTTCCTCTCATTCTTCTCCCTGCAGCTGGGAATGCAGGACTGCTGGCTGCACAAAGTTAATGGTGGCATGGTGCTGCTGAGTTTCTTCATATGCCGCATTGCCCTCTTCCCCTACATGTACTGGGCCTACGGCTCCCACTACGGCATCCCGCTCTACAGCGTTCCCTTCCATCTCCCGCTCTCCACTAACCTGGGCAACCTCTGCATCCTGGCACCGCAGGTCTACTGGTTCGTCCTCCTCTGCCGTAAAGGCTACCGACTCTACAAGAGGCAGCGGGATGAGCAAAACCAGCGCTCTCCGCTGTCCTCGCCCGAGCCGGTCTCCGATATCTCCAAGACTGATTAGTGAAGGTCTGTCTTTATCTAGAACAAACAATAAAAAGACATCACAGCTGAAGGCTACGGCACTGCATCCTGCTACTGTTACAGTACAGTCAAGATTTCATATTAGAAATACCTTTATCACTCCTCTTCACTTTACTCCATTCCATGTGCACACTCACGATTACACACTGGTCCTTTAAAATGGCGTATCACTGGATTCACTGCAGTGACTTCTAAGGAGCATCTTCTAGGTCAGTTATTGTGGGCCGTAACCCTCTTTTCCTTCTCTGATTGGAGTTTCTGTTACAGTTTGGACTGGTGTCTTTGAATGGCAATGGAATTATCTGTTACGTTTTTGTTATGTTCGGTTTTGTCCCAAATGAAATGCTGGCGTACAAAAATACACTGGTTTAAACCGGGGAATTTATTATGCGAGTGGCACGGCTGTCATGATAAATTCATTGAATTAAACCCACGGCATTTCAGATCACATCCCACTCGGCGCGAAGCTCCCATCATCACGTGGTAAGCATTTCCATGGCTGCAGTGCTGCTGTTCTTGTTTACAGCTCATTAGAGTTCTGTGAATGTGTTTGCACACACACTGCCCTGCTGTGACTGTTTACACTTCTCTACCACACACCGCCCTTTACGCTCTGGAGGCTGCTAATGAATTCTGCTTCACTTCTGTGGGCCTTTTGAGCATCCCATGTCCTCCCATCCACATGGCGGCAGCAGAGAGTCGGTCCTTATGTTTACACGGCATAGACAAGACTCCAGTCTGTAGGGGGATGAGGTCTTTGCAGGGTACAAAGAGCAAGCACATAACGCTTGGCATATCTTTTAGGCCACATAATGCTCGAGGGCATCTCCAGGCAGTAGCCAAAGCAATAACATGGGGCTTCAAGGCAAGGGATTGTGGGTAGTTGGAGAGCCCATATGAACATATGGGTAAGGATAGAAAAGCTGCATGACATCCTAATCTTAAAGCATGTGTAAAGGATGTACAGTAACACTGAATTCCTACAGTCTTGAGTAAAAGGAAAATATCAGGCAGAAATGTGAGATTTTCATGTGTCGAAAGGTCTTTACCGTTTAGAATTTCAGTAGTCCGTATCATTTCTGTTGCTCTTTGACTAAATGTACTTTGGCTAGACACCACTTTTTACAATAGCTGTCTACTAAATCATTTCTAGAAAATTATATCCAGAGAAGTCGCTTTGATGAAAGGATCATTTTTTTTTTTTGGAGTGGGACATGTGAAATGCTCTCGATATGGGGCTTGAATTTTTATCTTCCTATTAACTGAGCCTACAGTTTGAGTTGTAAATAAGTTCTATTTAATTCTACATTGATCAATATTGCAGTATAAAAGTGTGATTTGCTGTTGCCTAGGGTCATTTTAGGGATAATCTGTGGCTTATAAGAGCTTGTGTAAGCGTAGGCCTTAGCAAGGAACTCAGAAGCCTTTGTTTCAGGGCTTTTAACACAACCTGCAGCATCTTTCATAATACATTTAGTGAATGCTGGATAAATGCGTCTTAGGAGTTTTTTTTTAACAGCGACTTCTAGATTCCATTAAGCGCTTTCAGTAGTGCAGAACTGTGAGATTAAAATGTTGCCCACTACGTACCCATGCACTCTTATTTAGTGTTTCCAAGACAAACTGGACCTAAAGGTTGCCTTTAGCAAGTGTGTGTGTGTGTGTGTGAGAGACAGAGAGAAGACTATATAAGAGTGTGTAGAAGCTCCCAGCTCACTCTCTAGGAGGTTGAACGGGGTCTTTGCTGGACTGAAAGAGAGAGAGAGGATGTGTTTTGCTCTCCCTTTCTAAAGCTTTAGTACATTTCAAAACTAACTATGCAGTCAAGCTGCTGCTTCTTGTCTATGGCAACACTATGCTTTGCTTAGTTTTGTTGATGCATTTGGCAGATGAGTTGGCCATATTAATCATAATGCATGTTGTTGTTTTTTTTTGTTTTTTTTTTGTGTGTTTTGTTTATGCTTTTCATTGTTTATCAATGTCTGTTACAGTACATGTTCTATAACCAACATCCATTTCTTTTGTTCATTTTTCACTCTATCCATATCAATACACTGTATGGCCGAAAGCATGTAGACAAAGCATTTTAAAATCAAATATATGGGCATTAATAAGGGGTTTGTCATTCCTTTGCTGCTATAACATCTTACATTCTTCCCAAACTGTTGCACAAAATTGGATTTTGTTAAATGTAACTTGAATTAAGGGGCCTAGGATTAAATATCATAAAAGATTTTTGGCCATGTAGTGTAAATCTATTATGTATCAGCAGGTTACAAATTACATTTCCATAAATCATTAAATATTAGCTTATTTATGCAATGCTTGAAGTTAGTAGTTGTCTATGATGCCGATAATCATATTTTTTGGGGAATAAAATAATTAAAGTCTAGTGTCTTCAAGGCCTCCTCTCTCAGCTCGGGGTTTGATAAAGATGTGATCGTTTATCAATTTTTATTTAGAGGTGAAAGATGAGACTGTGATTTACATAAAGACACATTTCTAATGGAAAATACCTTTGAGTTTGGTAGACCAAAGATTCTTTTAGGCACTTTTTACAGACAAACTGTCATTGCCTTTTTTCTTGCTTGCCATCCACAAAGGCTCAGATCTCTACTGGACTGACTCAGGCAGCAAAAAGACTGGAATTTCTCACTGGAATATATGGCTTAGTTTATTTAGTTCATTTACTGAAAAAAAGAAACTCGGTGAATCTGATTAAAACATGTCTGGATCATATTTCACCCCTTAAAATCAGTAACAAAATACAGGCATTAAGCCAGTTTTCTAAAGTCAGCTCTAAGAAAGCTTTATTATTTTCTACAGTGGTAATGGACGTTTAATTGTAAAACTAAAAAAGGCTTAATGTTTATGAAATGGAGTTCTTAATATTGAATATATGACCGGCATGTTTTTAGCAGATTTTGTGAAAAGGACAAAAGTGGTGGCATAAGAGGAGCATAGGTTCAGAATTAGTATAGGCTGGTTTGATGGGTGCTTTGTTTGGAGCTTTATAGTTTACTGTATATGGTTGCAACAGCAACGAATGAAGGCAAATATATGCAGAGGAGATAGAAATATAATAAATACTACTAAATCTAAAAATCTAAAAAAAGTTGTTTAACCCCAAATGATGTGTTGTCTGGAATATCGTAAATACAGTGCCTTGTATTAAAGTTATGCGTGATATCGATACAAGCTCAACGCACAGGAGCCCTGGGCAGGCGGTGTTTTAGATTGTGACCATCTCTGTTCTCTCTTTTTTTTATTTTTTATGTTCAAAGTACATTACACAACAAAAAAAATAAATCACAGTGTATCAGAGTGATTTTGAATAAATTGTTACAGCTAACTTTGTCCATTAAACATGCTTCTGTTCAAGTCTTAAAACAATTTCAAATTAGGTTGTTGTTGTTTTCTTTTGCTATATTGTCTTTATATTGAAACTAATTTAAAGGAATATAATTCTATAGGTCTATAATTTTACCCAGTTTTCTGAACGGCGTCCATTCCTTGTAAAATTAGACAATGTGGGCTTCATTTTAAGGTCAGTTCAAATCCAAGTTACACATCTACAGTGTTTTGACTTTTGCATGGATTTCCAAACTCAATTCAGCATTGTTCATTTAGAGGCCAGTGGGAAAGGAGGCGTTTCAGAGAACTGGGAAGAAGCATGTTTGCATTATCTGTTTCCTGGGGAGGAAAACACACTTCCTTGCTATGTCAGCTTGACCTCGAAGCATGATTTCATTCTGATTTCCTAATGCACAAGCTTTAGCACTCCCTGCCTCTTATTTTTGATAACATTTTGATTTTCACATATATATTGTATCAGACGTCATATGAATCTTTAGGTTTCTGTTTGTTTGTAAGATGACATTTGAAGAACTCTCTTTTTAGAAAGGGGCTACAGAGTGAAACTAATATAAACACCTGATTGAGCTTATTTTCTGGAAACTTGTAAATCCGAACATCACTTTGAAAAAAAAATAAATAAATCTGATTTGGTGAATTCTTTTAAACTGAGCAGCCTTTGTTTACTAAGAAGCTGTGTGTTATTATGTCACTGGAACAGTACTCGGCTACACAACATAATATAGGCATCAAATGTGAAAGATTTCATATCCCGTTACACACCTATGCTACTCTATACCACTCTTTATTATTTCTTCCACAGACAAGGTATACCACTGTACAATTTCTTATTTCCAGCACAAAGCATATAATTTTAGGTCCAATTATGTACAAATATCATCCTAGGAGGTTTTTAGGTGATGTGCATCATCAGATGGTCTGACAGAACAATCAAGACATCCCTCAGGAAAAAAAAACAAAAAAACGGCATGAGTTTGAGGGATGAAGCGCCTCTTGATTGCTGGGACAGAAGAAGATTGCACAATGTCCCACATGATAATGTCTTCCATTATACTGTGAGGAACTCACAACAGAGCACGGTAACAGTCCTGAAGCTGCTGTTCATCTGAGGTAGTATTCAATGGCAGCAGAGAAAGCAGCAAAACCTGAACATCCCAGAACTCCAGCTTTTAGACCAGCTAATGAAGAGAAAAACAGCTTATTTATGTAGTTCAGATAATAAATCCTTTCCATCCTTTAAACTTAAGCTAAAAAATGACTTGCCTCTGAATCCAATGGCACCTCCCGTAACACAGCCACTATACACTGCATTTTTCCAATCAGATTTCCCACGATGCTAGAAAAGAAATAAAACCATACTCCAGATAAAGGATCAGTAGTAAAAAATATTTACAAAATATTGAAGTAATGGATGATTAGACTGTTCAAATGCAGAACCACTAGATGGAGCCATTAAACAATGACTCCATCTAGTGGGCTTAGCCTGGTTTAGAGACAGTGGAAACAGCTCAGATTTACATTTTAGTCTAAGACTAGGCTTATGTCTTATCTGTGATACTGGGGGAATGACACTTGAAAAAAGATTTGCGCAGTTAATTTAATTCAATTAAATGTAATTTAAAAAAATTAACTGAACAGTATAATATTTCATACGATCTACATCAATATAAAATATGATAATAAACACTGTGTACACAAAGCGATGTTTCCTTGCTCCTCCATTCTCCAGATCATGACCCAGATATATACACAAAAAAAAATAACAACTAAATTCTCTAATTGCACTGTGAGAAACTAGGATTGAGGAAGCTTCAAGAGGAACTGCAAGAGATGTTTTCCATCAAAACACCTGACGTGCATTTAAACTTCCCTTCTGTCATCTGACACAATATTTATATTTTACCATTGAAGTTTAAATAAATCATACATATTTTAAAAGGGTATCCTGCTTTATTATTATTTATAATGAATTTAGACTGTGTGCAGCCAATGACTTGATGCTTGGGTGATCAAGAATATTCCAGTGTACAAATTAGTTCCATCCTAACATCCTGTAAAACAATCATCAATGGTAGTTTAAATATGCATTGCACTATGGGAAGTAAAACATCACATTTACACCAACAACATTTACATGACAGTCAATTTGATCAGCTATTCTCTACCTACATAAAACAAAAAAATTACACACAACATAGATTTACATTTATGAAAACAATTTATGCTTATTTGAATAGAGGAACAATTGAAGACACAGGTAGTCAGAAAAGCACTTACTGATTCTATGAGACACTCCGTGCATGAAAACATTGCACCCACAATAGCAAAGTTTTTTGCGTATGACATTCCTCTCTGCCCCATGTCTCTCAGCACCTCTCTTGCTGTGGGGGTCCTTAGGGGGTCTTTGGGATCAAGCCCAACATTGGAGTCGATACCGGCTGTGAAGACACCAAAAGCACCTCCCAAAACAAACCCTGCCAGAGACAGACAGAAATACTGCATTAGGGCATATTGATCATGTATTGCATTACTCAATATCGTACTTTTAACTCACAGGAAGTCTTATTGTGTTCACTGTTGACAGACATGACCGCACAGATTTGATCTTGTAACATGCGTAGGGCATGGAAAACACATGAAATGACTGGTTGTCAGTGAATTACCTCCAACACATGCTATGAGTGATTTAAACGCGCAGCTCTCCATTCCCCTCTCGATCATCTTCTGCTCATCTGTTTTCTGAGGGCTCGGTAAAGCACCCATAACGGTCGGATTCAGGTCTTTAATTTGCCTTTTGTCACCGATAAGGTGATCCAGAATAAGACTATACTGTAGTGAAACATTTTCAGGAGCTGAAACAGTTGCCAATTGACCTGTAGTAACTGATATCGACGCATCCGTGCTCTTTGAGGGCGCAGCCATGTTGAAAGCGTGTGGTTTATGTCACGCAGACGTTAACCAAGAACACATTCGTTAATTTTCAACAACAGAAAACAATTAAATTACAGAAATCGTCTTGGTTAGTTATTGTGTTTTGTAAACACTTGTAATTGACTTTTATATGCGATACAATTATATGTATTTACAGGGCTCCACGCCGCAGTTATGTTATACACATTTCTAAAAAATAATAATTGGTTCTGCAGATTCGACAGAAAGGGAGGTGACCTTAGCATTGCCACTGCAGTCCACCTATCACGACTGTCCTCTGACGTGAAGAATGTTTTATATAACGACAACACGAGTTTTTGTGTGTATTCTGAATCTCAAAATCACTTACTTTTCTTACGATTATTAAAGATACTGAGTGTATTTCCTGTATTATTATTTCCCTCTATCTTGAATAAATAAAGGCACTAAAGACATTCTCTCAAACAACTTAAATACAATTTTTTAAAATCATAAAAATGTAATAGGTTATTTTTTACATTATTCTTCATGGTTATGTATTAGTAAATAATACAACTACTACAACCAACTACAATTCCCAGCGTGCCCCTCGTTCACTGCACCAAATGATTGCGCGCTGCCCCTAGCGGAGGAGTTCTGTCGGCGCTCGAGCATCTTCGGTCAATAGGGTTGACAGCGGCGGCGGCGCTCCTCGGAGCTCGGGAACAGGTGAGTCTCAACCTCAATTTATCATTGTTTTTCTGATTTTAGAGATTACATTGTCATGGTAGTGATTCCGTTTAATACATTTAATCACTTCACGGAATCATTTATAGTCGTCGTTGGGACAAACACTGTACTTACCCGCACTTTTATCAACGGATGTTGTCGTGTTGCCCGCGAGAGTGTGAGCTGCTGTTTTTAACGGTGACCGCTGTCGGACTAATGAGCTTTCGCACCGGCCCTTTGCTGTGATAAGGATAGTGATTCAAAGCTCGCATATTCCTGTCATTTTATATTCGATATTTAGCGTGATGTCTTCGGATAGCGACACATTCACAGCGAGCGGTGGGAGACTGCAGTAGTCCTGAGACACCAGTCACTGCTGAGACGCGTGAGGATCTGACATGACACATTTCGTTTATTTGAAAACGTCTTTTACGATTCTGAAACGGTTTTTGAGCCAGACTGCCAACAAAAACTGAACATTTATGTTCTTACGTGTTACACTGGTTCAGACGTAACGCTAGGTAAGTTAACTTAACTAGTGTCACACAGCTATCTTAGTGTTCATAATGTATTGTCAGTTCACACAAATCACTTAATTTCTATCTAACGTTATCTAGCTATCTATCTAGATCATTTTTGAGAGTTGGTCAACTTTGCAGGAATATCTGTCAGCAATTCAGCAATTATCTTGATTGGAAAACAGATCTCGCGAACCCCAACTAACAACAAAAAACCTTAAAGCTAACTTTTTTTTGGAGGGGTTATACTTGTGTTTTCTCGATTTTGTCGTGTAACGTTATATATATAATGTTATGAACAAATAGTTGAGCCCGTTTAAATAAGGTTGCTATGGCAACAGTCGAATGACTAAAGTTCGCGAGCGTTTACGTTCTGTTTATGCTTTGGCTAAAGTTAACAAATTTGTGGTGAATAAAAGGTTGTTTCAACTCATCTGAACGCTGCGTAAATGTCTGTGTTGGAAGTGCATGTAATGTAACTGTGTTGTGTTTAGTTGTGTGTTTTGGGGCACCTCCAGTCTTCTCAGCATTTGTTCTTGGTTAAAGTATTGTGCAGCGGTAGCAGAAGTTCTTGTTTTTACAATGGGTGTTTGTGAGAAGTTGCTTTCTCAATTTTAATGGATCCCTAAAGGCTTATTAAGTGCTCACACACATTATGATATGACCACAAAGCTGCATTTTACATCTGGTCTATATTCTCATTAACATAGAAGTGAAAACATTACAACAGACCGAAAAGCGTCATTGTGGGATTGGGAAGCACCTGGTTCATGGTGCTGTCATTTGTGCATCTTAATGATGCAACTGAATACTGTTGGTTTTCTTGCCATATTGATTTGTTTGGGGTTGTTCCTTCTGGTTGAAACTATAGAAGCCAATTTCCTCCACCGGATAAAATTTATCTCACATTATGGATTTGGTTTCTCACAATTCTGACATTTTTTCATCATATAAGCATGAAATTGTGAGATTTAAACTCACAATTAAAAAAAAATACAGGCTTATATAAGATATGTTTTTTTTTCTTGCAGTTTCAAGTTTATATTTCATAATTCTGCTTTTTTCCTCACAATTCTGCCTTTTTTTCTTGAAATTTGGATTATTATGAATTTAATATAATCTTATCTAATATTAACCAATAAAATATAGGGAGTCCTCTCTTGATCTGTGTATATTAGCACATAAAAATTAAGATTAAAAAAAGCCTGTATTTTTAGAGTCAGTGAGTGTCAGATTAAGGTAGGTAAATGCAGCTTTGCAACCATAGAATTAAGCTGAACTACAGATGCCCTTTTCCAAAGGAAATGTTTAGAGCTCTACTGCATCTTCATAGTAATTCAGTCAGACTTGGGCATAGTCAGTTGTCCAGTGTGATTACACAGTGATAGAGAAAAAAAAACAGCGGAAATCAAATCATTTTTTTTATTCAAAATCTTTCATACGTCGTCTTTCACCAACCAAAATAAAGTTTAAAAACAGCAAAGTAAAACTTCCCTAAATCATCTAGTGTCTAGCTATTTGTAGGTAATTACACCCTCAAGTTTTTTCTGGGTAAACCATCAAAGGAAATAGCAAATGTGTCTCTGGGATAGACAGCTAAGCTCTCTAGAACACACTGTCCTAGATAGAGCTCTCTGCATTTCTACGAATCCTGATCATAATGAAAGCCTGCTGTCAGAAAGCTAAAAGTTAAATGTCTTATGTTTTTCATAATGTAGAGTGTTTGTGTGAGATGCTGGAATTTGTGAGGTCATACCAGTGGTTGAGACAGCTTTAAACCGATAATCCATGTGTTATTGAGGTGTTTTGAATAGTCACATATGGTTTAAGGACCTTGACTGGTTCTTTAGATAAAGTAAATTACCTTTGATAATTTGAGGAAGCAATGACATTATACAGCCCATGCAGGTCCCTAGTCACATCATCCTCTTTGCTCTAACAAAAGCATGCACGCTGAGATCAAATGAAGTCACTATAAATAGTATTTGGCCTCTAGAAATTAAGGTCAGTGCTACCAGAAAGACTCGAGAGGCAGATGAACGCATTAGATATTTTATTTTAGGAATTAATGATCAGACAAATCTAAGTCCAGCTACAGGTCTTTCATAAAGTCTTTTGGCGTAAGCCGTTTATGGTTCAGGCCTTGTGGTAGGCTGGCAGATCCTGCCTGAAGATGGAGGAAGGGTGAAGCCAGCCAACCCATGATTGAGGAACGGGCCAACCTGGTGCTGGTGGAGGGGAACTTCGACTACATCACCTGAAAAGCAAATGAGACCGATCATAAGGTCAGACTGAATGCTTTTGAGTCTCCCTGTTAGAGTGATTGGTTCTCAAAGACTGTAGTAGCGTGTGTGTGAGACTGTTTAGATTACAAGATGGGATCAGTGGACTTTGTTCACTCAAAATTAAAATTGTCATCGTTCACTCAACCTCGGGAATTTTAAATATTCATTTTTCAAAAGCATTGGCACTAGGGTAAAGAATAATGAGATAATGTAAATGTATAATTTGTTTCTGCTCTAAAAAGTGATAAGTGCACCAATAGTTCTTATGTAGCCAGTGAGGTTTCGTGAGTGTGTGCAAAGTAAAGTCTAATTATATGCAGAAGGGATGTTGCTTACGCAGCAGCTCAGCATCGCACATCCCACCACATTATTTCCACGCTCTGCTCTAATCAATGTGACTCTTAGACAAGGACTGATTTAGTGGAGTTATTTAAGTAAATGGGATGTTTGGCATTTTTCTGCTGTCAAATCTGAGCCCGAAAATAGTGTGACATGTTTGACATGAGATGATTCATAAATGGGAATCTCATCTGAATGCAGAGAAAGGTGGAGTTATGATACAGCCAATGAGTCAACCAATTATCCTAAAAAAAAGGATAAAGTCAATTTAAGAGTTTATCTGTCATTATGTCTGTGGCACAGTTCATTGGAAAAATAATGCTTGCACAAACTCAATCAATACAAATTTCATGATTCATGATTTCGTATTTCAATTAAAAAAATAGGGATGAAATGATTATAGATTTTGTTGGTACAATTATTGTCTGAAGAATAATCACGGTTTTATGATTATGATGATTGTTATGCATTTATTCACTTCACAACATTACTCCAATAAAATATATATGAACACTCTTTATATATTTAGGGTGAATAAAGTCCTCCTGTAGCATGAATTCGCTAAAGGAGTACTTGGAGCCATGTGAGGGATGTTTTATTAAGAATACGCACGTCATTTCATGCCTTCCAAAGTGTAACCGCTATCACCCATTTAAACCCATTCAAAGGCTTGGAGGGGTCTGGGAAATTTTTATCTTAACTCTGATTGGATTCTTCTGAAAGAAGAAAGTCACATACACCTAGGATGCTTCAAAGGTGAATAAAAGACCGGATCATTTTCATTTTTGGGTGAACTATCCCTTTAACCATAGCGAAATCCCTATGTGCAAATTGCAAATTTAAGGCATTCGGCTTATAATGTTGTGTCATCTATTCTATTCCAAAATATTTGATTATTATTATTTTTTTTTTTTAACTAAAAAAAGTAAGTGAGCTTACTAGATTTTGGAACACAGCTATAGCATGAGGTGTAAGGACTGATGTGTAATATACTAGTCATTTGTATCTTCACACACAACATGTTATCTGTCACTGCTGATTAAATGCTTGGCAACATCAGACATGTGTAGTTGTCAGGGAAACTGCATGCGACACGTGTAACCAAAACCTGGCTGTTAATGACATCAGGGCTTTCCTTAAGTGGTGTGATGAAACAGTATTCCCTAAGTCAAACAAATCAACCATAAATTAACCTGTCAGGTCTGAAAAGCATACGTTACATACATGTTTTGCTCATTTATAATAAATTTAGTGCATTAGGTAGGGCTGGGTGATTTAATCGGTGGTTTATTCATGTGCATTTTGTCAGTAAAGCCTACTGTTTGATTAGCGGTATGTACCGGCTTTACAGACGAAATGCGCATGAATAAATCGACGATTAAATCGCCCAGCCCTAGCATTAGGAGAGCACATAAACAACAGAGAGAACTGCTCTGATTAGCCGTGTTCTGTGATGAACGTTGTCACGTCAGACCTCATTGTCATATTCATTGTCACACAAAAATGATTTGTCACTGGAATCTTTATCAGCGTCACACCTGCTTAGAACATGGTGTTACACTGTGAAAACCAGGGAAGCCTGTTTTGAATTTGGAGCAAGGAACTCACTTAATTCATGACCTGTTTACAGACAGTCCTCCTCTGATCATGTTTTTCCCCTCTCTCTTGTTCTGCGGCTGATGTTTGGTTTGTGGGTGGATTAGTTTAGCAGTACCTGGGAGGACTGAGGCCTGTGACTCTAATTGTAGACATAAAGACAGCAGGGCGAAAGGACATGCTCCATTTTACCTTGGTCTCTGGATGTGTGAAACCTTAGACGTTCATCCAAAGGTATTTGAATTGTCTCTTCCCGGTAATGATTTCTTACTTCAAAACATTTAGTTAGACTTCACTTCCCACGTGGTGATCGTGATGTGAACAACGCTGCTGCTTTCACTGATACTTTGCTGTGCATGGTTTGCATTTTTTTCAAGCACGCAAGTACACACCCTTTGTCTGTCACTGATAATGATTGTAGCACCAGCCTCTTCTGTGTTCTGAGTTGGCAGATGGAGGTGTGTTTTCAGTCTCTCTGATGCTGCTCATTCATTGTGCTGGCTGTGCTGCTTACAGGGAAATAATAATCCTTCCACACTACAAAGGAGTTTGGAAATAAGGTAACTGTCCCTATTAATGAATTTGAACTTGTTTGATAATGGTGATTAAGATAATGATGGACTGTGTTGTAGTTGAATAAAGCCTGTTAACTTTAGTGTAGCTAGATCTGTCCCAAAGCTGAATATCTGGAAGTGCAGTCAAAATGCATTTGACGGCTCTACATTCAGACGACAGGAATGTGTGGAGGAAATGGACTGCATACTTGCTGTGTAAATCTCAGTCAGCCTGGGTAACTGCGTGGAATGCTGTCGCCACATCTAGTAGTAAAATGGCATAGCTAATTTCATACAGCCAGTCTCAAGTTTTGAAGTTCTTGACACTTAAGGACAGCTTTTATTTAAAATTCTGCATAGAATTATATTATTTAAAGACATTTAAATTTAGCAAATTCCTTTAAAATAAAAGTGTTATAAACAGATGAGAAATAAATGGCAATTGTAATAGTAAGTAAAGCTATTATAAAGTAGCTAGTTTATATCCAGTAGAAAAGCATTACCCTGCAATGGCATTCTGGAATTACTGTGTTTGGCCTGTTTTCATTTTTAATAAGTTATTAGGCGTATTTGTTATTTGTGTCGTTTGTGTGCCCAGAGTAAAATTGCTGATTGCTGTATTCAATAACACCCCCAAAAATGTCTTTATGTTCAGTGATGATTATCAGTCATGAAGATGCTGTAGTTTTCTAGAAATTAGGGATGCACCAAAATGCAAACAAAATGAAACAACGCTGTTCAGCAAAGTTTATTTTTTTAGTTAACACCCAAGACTTTTTTTTTTTTAAAGGGGTCATCCGGTGCCACATGCACTTTTACAAGCTGTTTGGACTGAAATGTGTGTTGGGAGTGTGTGTACACAACTACCCTACAATTATACATATTGAACATAGCAGTAGTGATTTACTCCCGACATCTGAGTGACTGAAGACAACTGAAACGTGTTTATGTTCACGCAAATCATTCATGATCCAGACTCATTTATAGAAGCAGTGAATATAATGTCTTTTAATGAATCTTTGCAAATCGCCTGTGCTAATTAGCAAGTTTCACAATGAATACGGCTAAAAAAAAAGATCCCCTGAGAGCGACTCGGAAAAGAGAGGTGGGTTCAGCGGAGCTCGTGAAGATTTAAAGGGGAAGTACACAGAACAGAGTGATTTCTAAAGAGCTGTTTCTGACAGGGTAAAATTAGCGTTTTTTGAGAAATTTTAGAACAAACTATATTACAAACTTTCCATTAAGACCCTAAAGAATCATATTAGCTTGTGGAAAATTGGCTCCTTTAAGCAGTTTTAATGTTTATTAAAAAAAAAAAAAAAAAAAGTAAATGTTTTGTATCAAATGGTACAATATCTTGTAATAAATTTAATTTAAAGAGGTCATGACATGAGAAATCAAATTTGCCTTAAATTTTTGAGCATATAAGGTGTCTTTGTACCATTAAAACATTCTACAAGTTTCATAGCATTTATTTATTCAAGCCCTTAATTGGCTTGTTTGAGATCTGAGGTGTGAGCTGACATCATAGTCACCACTATGTCTCTTGTCTGCTTTTACTTTCTGACACAGTCTATGTGCTCGAGTCTGCTGTCAATCGCACAAATTGCGTGAAAGAATATTCTCTTTGACGCATTTAGTTGGAACAGCTCATTCACATCTTTCTCTTGTAGGTAGGTGGTGAACCGGATGACCGAGACAGACAGGTAGGTTGAGACTCAACCTCAAGACCAGATGGTGAGTGTTTGGAGTGAGCGTGCTTTTAAAGTATACTGGTAAGTGGATGCAGGTGTAGCTGATTAGGTGTGAGTGAACATGACAGCGTGCAGGTGAGTAGCAAGAGGAATGCTGGGAGATGTAGTGTGTTTAGGTGACTGAACTCATGGAAGTGTTGAGGTGACTGGACTCGTGACTGAAAACATCTTTTTACAGATATCAGAATCAGGATTCCAGTGTAAGGAGCAAGTGCATTATTTATGTTTTATGGCATCCCAGATCGTGTCTGAGGATTGATCGGAGCATTGTGTTTTGTAAAGTAGGCAGGGAGTGATGGAGAGTTCATAAAGAACTATTTGTTGAAAGATGAAACATGATTTGTAAAAAATTAAGTAAGTAAATTATTTTATAATGCTTTATTTGGAAATGATCTATAATTGTATTTATTTTTATTTTGTTTATCATGTTGTGAAAACACATGCTAAATCGAGGAGGGCATTGCTACTGTTTCATTTGCACTGACGTCAGCCAATATTTTATATAAAGCAAACACCTTTATTAACATTATAAGTGAACCTCAAATAACATAAATTTTCAAATATTTATTAGACAACCTTTCAAATTGAATGGACATCAAAGTCTGTGATTTAAGGATCAAAGAGTGCATTCTGTACTGAACTTTTTTTCAAATGTCCTGATGCGCACTTATATCAATCACCTTAGAGGGGGGCACTTTAATGATATTCTGACACTGACAGCAGGCTCAATCCAATATATAAAAACCAGCTGTGAACCTGAAGGAGGGGCAAATAAAAGCCCAGTGTCAGCAAATGCACTGTGCACTGTTATTCACAGTACTGAGTGGGTGAACTAATAAATAGTACAAAAACAGAGAGAGAGAGAGAGAGAGAGAGAGAGATCAAAGAAATGCAGTGATATGCCTTGTTGGAAAGGTCCCTAATTTAATAAAACAAGGCGACTGTCATCCTAGCCACTGCACCTATTCATTCATGCGGGGCCATTAAAGAGACATGGGTGTGTGGGACTATAGTGTTTCATTGAAGATTTCTTTTTAATGCAGAGGATGTACTTATGTCCCAGGAAGAGCATCCGTGTGTGTCACATATATGCACAACTAAACCACAGCTCAGACAATATGAACATATTTAAAGTATTTAATTAGAGATTAGAGTCAGGTATGACTCACAGGCTGAAACAAGATTTTTTAAGGAAAAATCTGTGGAATAGACATCCACTTGGCACAGTGGTCTAGTTAGGGTGATACACATTTTGGCCCTACAGGCAATGCTTTGTTATGAGGATTGTGCAGTGTTGGGCCTTTTTGATCTGATGATCTGCTGTGTTCAAATTTGTGCTAGATGAATAAGTAAAAGTCTTCCTCATTTTGTCTAACATGGTGGAGATCAGAAGAAGAAGAAAAAAATACATCCTCATCACAATCTAAAGACATGTATTTCCAGGAGATGTACTGTAAGTGTAGTGCAATCCGTAAAGGCCGAGCGGATTTGAAAGTTCGCTGTATGAAATGAGGTGCAATAACTTGCAATCATCATGGAGGTGAGAGGTTCAAGGCAGCTGGTCAGGTGCTGACGAGAGGGTTTGAGATGGAGAGCTGGGACAAGAGGTCTTGAATCAGCAGTCTGAGCCCAGACGAATGGTGTCATTTACAGAAAGCGATGGGAGACACTTTTTCACCTGACTCCAGAAATAAAAAAAAGAAAGTGCACATGCAAGAGGCCACACACATACACAGCCTCACTTTACTAACCTTCAGGTTTTAAAACCACAACACATGAATGTTTATCAACAGTTATTTATTCTATGGACTCCTGGGGTCTGTATGGCCAAATTCTAACAATAATGGTTCATTTGATAGTCTTTGATAAGATTTTTTGGCATCTCCACAGTACCAGTAATTTGGTATCAAACAAACAAAGCAAAACAAAAAAATGCAAAACAAATCAAAATTATTTTGAATGTGCACCATTAAACCAGGCAGAAAAAAATCTAATTCAATAATATTTCTTTGTTTGTTTTACATAATAAATATGTGTCTTACATCAAATCTCTCATTACAGTTGTATGTACCACAGAAAACATTGTGAGACTGAATGCTCAATACAATGCAGAGATGTGCCCCTAAAAATCTGCAAAGAAAACATCTTATTATTTGTGTCTAGACTTTGTGTATGTTGAAGTTTGAATACAATTACCAGATCAAATGAGGACGCAAGTAAATGCTACAGTATATTTCAGTGTTTTTTGAGTCATTAGCCCCTTGCAGAGTTGCCCATGGTAGAATATTCTAGGTAGAGACACTGAGCAGTCCTGAGTTAGAAATACTTTTTTGAGATTATTTGAGGCCCTAGAAGCGGTTCACATGGATGAGCTGACCATCAGCAGACTAAAGGTCACCCCTTGGCTTAGACCTTGTCAAAAGCAATTACTTCCCCTTCTCATTCAATGTAATAGAGAGAGCTGAGAGTGAAAGGTCATGGAGTGCACGGCAGTTCAACTGATATGTACGGCAACAAGACTCCTGTTATAATGCTGGTTTGGGATGTTTGGATTTTGGAGAGTTTATGCAAAGAAAAAAGTGCATACAATCCCTGCTAAGAAATAAATAAATAAGTTTACAATGAGGACAATTATCGTGGCCTTTTTTCCAAACAAGATCTAAACTAGTACAAAAGACTGATCTAGGCATTTTAAAAATCTCCCCTTTCTTCTCTCTCCTTTTAAAGAAAGCCATGACTGGAATTTATGTTGTTCATTTATTATTTGATTGGGCCCATTACAGACATCTGATGGAGGGAAAATCTTTGAGCACTTTAAAGATCTTTTGGAGATGAAGAGCACTTTGGTGGAGGAGAACACTCTAATTTTGTGTCACAGCTTTGCCTTCTCGCTGATTCAGAAAGGCCCAAATTTACAGCTGTGGCCTTCACTGGTAAAGGGGGTGGGGTGGGGTGGGGGGTGGGGGGTGAGTTACAGTCTAAGAACAGAGTTTATGACTCATACCTCGAGTGTGCCGATGTGTGTGTCTATGAAAGAGAGTGAAATAAAGATAAGGAGAGAGAGAGAAAGAGAAAAAGAGAAGTCAAGGCTCAACCATAAAAAAGAACCTATAGCCCCGGGACAGTTTGAGATACTTTCAAGCTGACAGAACAGACTGGCCCTCTGTGCTGCCACTACATCTCAAAAATTTGATAATTTACATGTTTTATGCCTTGTAACTGTGTATTTTGTTGCAAATACTGCTTTAACAACAACAACAAGTGTCCTACAACTACTGCATCAGTCTTGATAAACCACTGTATGCCATTTTTCCAGCATGTATACATGCATGTATACATGAAGTAAATAAATAAGAGGAGTTAAATATGTATTTAGGTTATAAGTCATTTAAATTTACTTAAATTAATGTATGGAGTACCACAAGGCTCAGTACTAGGACCGCAGCTTTTCAAGCTTTATATGTCATCCTTGGGAGATATCATCAGGAAACATACAGTAGTGTTAGATTTTGATGCTGATATTCAGCTCAATATTTCTTCACAGCTCACAATCTGACTTGTACTGCAGCCTGGAATTAAACCACAGCTTGTTTGTATTGTGTGTTTAACCAGTGGAGTTTAGGTTATTCACCACTGTCAACCTTTGGCTTGCTAAATTTTGGGATGCTTAATTCTTGCAGTATTGTCAGCTTGATTGCATAGACACTATTAGAAGAAAGCTAAACTGAATGATAATATCACTGAATCAATAACATACTGATTTATTTGAAAAATTGCCTGTTTGTTAGTTTCTACTTGTATTTATTTTTTTTTAAACAATTTGTATTGTCTAAAGCGCTGTATAAATAAAGGTGACTTGACTGAAATTCAGCTTTCTTCTTCCTCTCCTTTTGTTCAAAAAAAACTTTAAATAAATATGTTTCAGTATGACACAAAAATTGATTGCTAAAAATAAAATCCATATTTTTTGGCAGAGCTTGTGAAACATACTAATCTAAACTACTGGGCCAACTGAGCCAGCAGAAGAAGAAGAAAACACATTTTATTGTTGAGCCCTGGAGATAAGGGGGAAAATGATAAATGAAAAAGATAGAGAGTGAGAAAGAATTGCAAAGAAAGAGAAATGTCTAAACACTTGGTACTACACTTTCTGCTCAGTCCCCTCAATTCATTCCTACTACCAAAAGTCTCCCATGCTGCTTTGCTTTGTTTCCCTCCATCAATGAGCAGATGAGATTAGCATAGCGTTGGCCATTCTACATAATATGAAATCTATTTGAGTTATGAGCCTCCATTCAGCCACCCCCTTTCAGCATAATCAACCAATTTAAGGGTGCAAATTGACTTGCTATTGGAGTACTGCAGTGTTCGGCAGTGCTTGATGGGCAAAGGCCCCGCCGAGACTCCAGCCCACCCTTCTACTGTGCAGCAAATCCATTACTCACCCACTGTACATCAATACACAGACAATAAATTAATAAGAGAGCCAAACAAATAAAACCTGTGAGACGAGAGACTCCTTTCGATTGATCAGAGAAAATTGTTGGGAGGTGGTCGCCCGGTGCCAGAATGCTGCATGCTAAAACACTTGTGTAAAAGTGTCTTTAATTAACAAGCACCTCAGAGCAATAAACACCTTTTGAATGTGTGATTAGGGCGTAATGTTTATTAATGTGTTTACTCCTCTTTGCACTAGTGCCAGTCGTGCCGGCTGATTAGAAGCTCAAACAAGGACAGAACGTTGGAAGCTTTGATAATGGTGTGTAGAAAGCATGCTTGCAAAATTAGTTGCATGTGAACTAAAACAAAAACAAAAACAAAGCTGCAGCAGATGTGCATTGTAAGAAACAAAACGGAGAATAATGTCAAGGAAAGGAAATATGAGTTCAATGCAAGACTTTTCTGTCACATTAAAAAGTATGAAAATGTGCAGCAACATGTTGGATTTATCCATCTATTCAACAAGTTTTACTGTCTGAACAAATTAATAATTTAATAATATAGTGCATGACTTAATGACTACTTTGAGGATATCTACAGAATCACCATCTGATCAATATAATAATTGTCTCAATAGAAGCAAAACTATTTGCAAAACACAGAGAAACCTGCCCTACTAATAGGAAGGAATATCACAGTCTATTGTACTTGGGTTTGTGTGTAATGGACAAGAATTAGTGGTTTTAATGGCCAGAGCCTGCAGGGAAATAACAGAGGGAGTTAAGTGTTATTTTGTCTTGTTGCAGGAAGAGAAATGAAACCCCATTAAAGGAGCATAAATATTTTAGATGGCTACATGCATTGTTCAAGATCAAGACTGCTATGGAGAACGGTCACAAGTGAACAGTCAGTAGATGACTGGAATAGCTCATCTAAAAATGCAATTTCTGTCATTATTTAATCAGCCTCATCCATGCTTGTCCATGTCCTTATTTTCTTCCGTGGGAAAGCCTTTGATAGTTGCACTTACAACAAACAGGGACTGAAGCTTTTAAGCTTTTAAAACAAAGAAAACCAGTCCTATGTGTGCACATTTAGACTGGCTTTGGGAATCAGATCAACTGATGTTTGAGTAGTTCTGCTTTTGGGTTCACACAAATTGAAAATGACAATTTTGTACAAGCGCATGCCCCAGAGCACTACTGAATCTCAGGCTTATTTTCCCAGAGATAATGTAACATCTTAGCCTAATGTTTGTTAATGCAGAAATTATGGTCGCGCGTTACAATAAAACATTGCCTTTTGTCTGGCGTTCACAGCCAGGGATCTACATCACCAGAGACTCAGCTTAATGCTGCTATTAATGACACTCAGCAAAAACCAACAGGCGGGAAAATCACAGATTCACTGCTAATTAGCACCATTAGCCAAACGTGAAAATGTTTGTTTCCGAGAAGACCCCCTTCCATCGGCACATGTGGAGCAGACACGCCAAATCCTGTACTGTAAGTGTGTGGACCCTGTGTCATTCACTTTTATGCTCTGAAATCCTCTTACAGAGTGCAGGCAATACGATTTGAAAAAATGGAAAAAAGAGGGTCGTGACTGAGAGCTAAATTTGAGAAAGAAGAAAAAAGAGTCGGGCACTAGCAGGAACAAGATTTTAATGTCAGGTTGAAGAAAAGCCAATTCATTGTTCCCAGATTTAGACGATTACCGTACACAAAAGAGTCTTGCAGTCATAGTATGACATGTAAATTTGGAAACCTCAATGTGGATTTAACAAAAATTGCAATAATCATTATAATGCTAAAGTGTTCTTATTCACTGGGCTCCTGGAACTAGAAGACATTTTTTAGAGTCCAGATAGTTTTGCATGTCAAACATGGATTTATTAAGCCACCAAAGGAGAATGTATGTGTCTGAATACTGTGCTTTTACAAGACTTTTATGAACTGAAAAGCGAGGCAAGAAAGGAAAGTAGACAGAAGGGGGCCAGGAAATGGCATAGGCCAAATCTAAAATCCAGGAACAATGCTGGTTTATACTATATAATGCTACTGCTGCACTATAGAGGCAGGAAAGGATGTAGCTGAAAAAACTGGAGCTGTAAAGGGATGCGTTCTTACATTGGAGATCCTAAGACTTATATTTAACCCCTGAACTGTTGCCCCATTCCTGGAACGCCTAAAGTTTACTTCACTGAACTCACTAAGACTAAGCATGAGGTCTGAGACTCCTGAAAATATATTTGACCACTTTTTTAACCTTTTACTTTCTGTTCATTCAGTAGTTTTTATAACGTTTTTTTAATAAACTGAATAATAAATAAATTGTGTTTATGTGGTGTTAACTTTCTTTAAAAAGTGTACAACATATTGTACACAGAAAGTGAACACCACAAAACTACTGCAAAGAACACCCACTAAAAGTCAAAAAGTGTCAAAATAATTTATAATAAAATAAAAACATGAAACTAATGAATATGATATGAAGCTAAACTAATATAATTTTTTTTACCAAAACATTGCTGCCAAAAAAAGTAAGAAAAGAAAAAAGGCCCATTTGAGCTTTGTTGCTGTGTTTTGGGCAGTCAGGGGTCAAGACCAATCATATTAAGTGACAAAAGATGATGCAGCCAGACCTTCACTTTGCCTCCATTAACAGTCTGTACAATGCATTAGCAACACACAGGCCATGAACCAGCATTACATCAGAACACCTCAGCCTACTGGCCTGATGGCCATGCCAACCAGGCTACCACGTATTCATGATTGCAGAGACCAAATGTAATAAACGAAAAGACAAATTTTTGCACAAATTAGTGCACTCAGCAATAATTTGAATGTGTAATCATCAATATCCATGAGGGTCTGGCACTGTGCAAAACAGATCGACGGCTTAACATTCAAGTAGCAGCATTGACTGATTTTATAGATAGAATGTCAGTTTTAGACATGTCTTTATACACAAGTGTGCACATATACAACCAAATTCAGAAATGCAGCCCAGATTGCATTTATGCGTAACCTAAAAGATTTATAAACAAGACAGAGTGCCTCTAGCCTATTTTTTTATGTTTTATCTTGTTATGTTGTATGTTCCTTGGTCTAACAAAATTGGAGTTGTAAATTGGTTCTGCAGCCCATCTCAGCAAGACACACTCCTCCTAACTGTGTTTGATCTGGGAGGAGTTTGCTGCAGTATTGATTTCAAGATATTACATACGTCGAATCTGTAATGGACTTCAACTTAATATGTGGCACCCAGCAAATTGAAAGAGAGATTTTCATTACAACTGACAATTCATATTTAATGATCTAAAGTATTTACTCGCATATTGTATAAATCTAATAACCAATGGTGGAGAAGACGTAGATGCTACATGAGGTGATCTCAAGTTGGGGAAGTTTTCTTTCTCACAGCCAGCTTTCTTGTGTTACAGGCAACCATAGAGGCTAAATTTATTACATATAATTTTCTAACTCAGATTTATGTCTGAACAAAATGAAAAAAAGGAGAGTAATGAGATGCAGAATTTGCCAAGAATATATGCCTGCCCACTTGACTGTAATGACATCTTAAACGAAACATAGTGTATGAGAATCTAAAATATTCTACCAACTTTAAACCTAAAAAATATTGAGTAGTACACCTTAAATAAATAATAGTTGCCTATTAATCATTTTCCCAGCATACATATTTCATTAGCACAACTATAGACACAACTATGATTGCCAAGCCATTTGGCACATTAATACAGAACATGCAGTCACAGGAACACTTCTTTTGAAACTAATTTTGCTGGCAGAGAAAACTAAATACAAGTAAAAAAATGTGAAATAAAAGCTTGTTGCTATGAGCCCGCGGCCAGTAAGGTTTAAATATATGATGATAACAAGACAAACGGTACACAGTATGAGCAAATAAACTAATGAATAAATAATGGCATATTAAGGCACTTACCTTATTTGTGATCGCAGGAAGGTAACACCACATATAAAGAGAGAAAAAAGAGAGAGAGAAACAGAAAAGAGGTATTAAAATGGATGGCAACACATTTCACACAGCACCAGAAAGCTACACCTCCTTCAAAGCAAGATGACGGTGCATCAGTGCCAATCAATAGAAATGACAATAACAGCTCTTATGGGTAAACACACTCATACATCCATAGCACACTCCGCGAGAGCAGTGTGTGTATCCCTGACCAAATGGATGAGAAGTCAGATATCACTGTCCTGACCTCACACAGACAAATCGATATAATCATCTTCCCAAACTCGTCTGGATTCAGCACACGGCGAAGTGTAAGCTGCATTGCTCTGAACTGGAAGTGATTTGGCCTCTGTTTGGGAGCTTTTGAATGAAAATACCTGTGAGTGTCCTGAAGGATCAGTCTCCTGTTAAATTGTCACCCGTGCTTGACTTTAGCTACTCGTATGTCCAGGCGCCGCATTATTAAACATACCATGCCAAACCCCCAAGATAACCGGTGGGCAAACGGTAGTAGCATGATTAGCTCATGTGTAAGCGCTGAATGATGAACCCGTGGCCTCCTCGCTAATGGGCGTTTTAATCCACAGCTTGAGCAATGAGTGTTTATAGGCTCCTAGAGGGCCCTCATTCCACATTAATATTTATCCACTGCTTTTAGCCATTTTGTTCCTGCTTAGCATAAGCAGCCGGGCTTGAAATATATCACCTCAGAAAATGCTCTCCCTTTCTCCTCCTTCCTCAACTTCATTTTCTCTCTGCGGTCTAATTTTGTGTGTCTGCTGCTGGGTGAGTAATGGCCATTGTTTCTGTGCAGAAGCGAGCTGTTCACCTTGAGTGGGTACCATGTGTGGGTCCAGGTTGGCTTTATTCTTTGCTGTTCGTCTTTCCTTTTTCTGCTTCCCACACACCTAACCTCAGGCCCCTTCATTTGCACCTGGTTTTCTTTCTTTTTTGTGTCCATACTTCAAAGTTAGAACTAAATGAGGTCTGCCCTCTTTGAAACACAAAAGATAGGAGACCACAAGGGCTGTGATGCTGTTGCTTCTGTAAAAACGTGACACAATATATATATATATATATATATTCTAAGAGCAGGCAGGAAGATAATTGTGCAGATTCCATGGGTCACATTTTACACTGCAGTGTTCATGTAGGCTAACTGTGTATTTACATATAGCGTGGGCTCAGACTTTAAAGATTTTGTGAATGCGGAACAGATTAAACGTAAAATGAAATAAACAAATACTATTTATGGTAACGATTAAATTTTGGATTACACCTATTAGTTGCTTATTTGCGTGCATATTACTAGAATAGTAGCCATTTATTAGTGCTAAATAAACACATTTATTCTGCATTGCCTTATTCTACATGACCTACCTAATCCCTAAACTTAACAACTACCTTATTAACTAAGCAGCAAATTAAGACTGTGTTATAGTTAATATTTAACAAGTGCTATATACCTATTCTAAAGTGTTAATATTTAATTCAAAAGATTTGGAAAGGGTTTTGACCCCAAAATATGGTAAAGTAGCTACAATGGCAGTGGAATGTATAGCATTTTTACCTTTTATTATATTGCGGCAAATTTAAAGTTTGACCTTTTATGCATTGATGATGCATTGTTAATGATATTTACTGTAGCATGTATGGTTTCAGCACAAGCTCATCCCTTAGGAGGCACTGCACTACAAACACTTTACCTGAGAGTCACTCTAGGACAAAATCAAAAGGAGCGAACTCTTTGAACGCCATTTTAATAGTTTATGTATTCGAGTAAACACAGCACTTTGACTTCTCACCCATTTAGCCAGCAAAAAAACATTTTCATTTCATCTCCATGTTTTCGCCTTTACTTGCTTTCTCTGAGGTAGACGATCCTAAATTGCAGAGGAAATGGGGGCCAGAAAATTTGACGCCTTTCTCCACTCATTGCTGAAATTTGCATTAGTTTACAAGCTGTTTCAAATCCGATACCTGTACTTTCAAGGCCTTCGTCCCCAAATAATCTGAAAGATGTTGTGGATATTTAACAAGGTGGTACACAAGCATGCACACACTTACAGACAATCTTATTGGCCAAACGAATGCAGAGTCTAGGCAGATTTGCTTCGGGTCATAAACCTCAGTATACAATGCCAATTAAGGTTGTGGTTACTCAGAGAGAGAGAGTTTACAGCCCTAATGAAGCAGGGATAAGAGGGGATGTTTGCCATCAGGAGGCTAATTACCTCAGCACACAGGTCTCTTTCATAAGTCACGCTTCTGAGGTTGTTTGAATCCGTTATTCTGTATTTCTCATAGCCTCTATTAGGGGTGGGCAGTAATTTTGCATTTCTGTGGTTTCTAATCATTCTGAACCTCTCCTCAGGTGTGAGTTAATAGTCAAGTTTTGCTAATACAGCCTGAAGGACATGATGAACTTCCCGTGCTGATTCTGAAGGTCTGCGGACAGGAATTAAAAAGTTAACGGATGTTTATTTGTGCGCGAGGTTGTCCAGTCTCTCTCAGCATGAGCCGAATTTCTAACCCAATCCCTTCCTTATCTTGAAGACACACTTGGGCAAAAAGGAGAGCACATCAGCAACTGGCAGAGTCATGGGTCAGAGGTTACTGACGGCTGCTTTAAAAAGAGCATAGGTGCGTAGACAAAGACCCTGCTCTGTCATCTATCCAGAGCTTGAGGTTGGAATTGACTGGCCCCAGGTCAAACCTGCTCAGGTGTAAGTGTGTGTGCTGAGAGCTAAAAAAAACCCAAAGACGAGTGGAGTTCGACCGGAACCTCAAGAAAAAATATCACACCCCAGAAATGGGAACAAACCCCAATGTTTTCCCTGACACAGGAAGTCTTGGTTTGACATTATCCACTCTTTTCTGAAACAAGCAAATACATGCAGAAGACAACATGGGGTCAAGAGCTACGCAACACTAGTTCCATCAGATCAACATTGTTTATCTTCAGAACACAAATGAAGATATTGTTTATGAAATCTGAGAGCTTTCTGACCTTGCACAGACAGAAACACAGCTTACACGTCCAAAGCCCAGAAAGGTAGTAAGGATATCGATAAAAGAGTCCATGTGACATCAATTCAATGAATTCAAGGTTCAACCATAATTTTGTAAAGATATGAGAATACTTTTTTTTTTAACAATGTCCTTACAACTTTTCTGGGCCTAAAAAGTGTCAGTTATATAGCTGTAAATGTATGCAGTGTCAGAAAGCTCTCCAATTTCTTAATCAATATCTTAATTTGTGTTTCAAAGATGACTGCAAGACTTATGGGTTTGGAACAACATGAGGAAAGTAATTAATGATAGAATTTTCACTTATGGGTGTACTAGGCTATCCCTTTAATGTAGTCTCCCTTAGGATGTAGATGTCTTTTCCCCCCTTAAACAGAATAATAAATTAATTTTGGTGGGGGTATGTTAAAAAGCATGTATTGAAACGAAATTTGTAAAACATTGCCAAGAGTATCACATTGTATTATCACTGAAAAGCGTTTTTACATTCCAAATACTATTATCCTATTCATAAACATGCAAAAGAACACATGAGTTTCCCTCACACTCTCAAATGGAAAGGCGGCACCTGAGGGGACACTTATTTACATATAATAAAATCCACCCACAGGCTGCCAGCCACCTAAACACACACAACGGAAGTCGCAAGGCACCGTCGGCAAAACAAACAGCATGGACTCCCTAGCGGTCTCCGCACTATCATCTGGCATTACTCATGCTCATATTTAAGCTTATTCCATATCAACAAACAGCAACAATGATCCCAGTGTGTGGATTTTTTATTTTATTTTATTTTTGTTATATTTATTTTTTATATTTCACAGTCCCTCTTAATAATTCATGAGGAATTCTGAGATGTTGGCAAGACTATACAAGCAGCCACGCACGTGCAAACATGACTGATGTGATCGAAACTGTGTAGAGTTTGTAGTTTTTAGAGATGTTTTCATTCCGATGGAAGTACGCACTAGTGCAACGTACATGAAGTGAGCACTACAAGGATCCGCACTCATCAGTGGATTTGAAGATCTAGTTCAGAGCTTGTAATGAATGGCACGCGATTCTCCTTGACTCACCTCGAGAATGCACGGCGGAGTTCTTTTGCCAAAAAGCAGAAACGTTCTTGAAAGCGGTCCTTGTAAATGCCAGCGTCGTCATGCGGTAACTGACTCAAACAGACAAGCGTTTGCGTGGGTTGTCCTGCTAATTAGGATAAGCAGCACGTGAAATGACTTTCCGCGAGCAACCATGCTATTCACATAAACAAAAGCAAAATGCTGCTTTTGAACTTTGTTGCTTGGGCTTGTTAAAGAAGGCGTCATTAAAGACGTGTCAAACTAAAATCGGCGGCGCATGTTGACAAGAGCTAGAGTGGGCTGCTGTGAATTTCAGAGGACGCCGGGAAAGGTCAAGGTGGCCTATCTTTACCTCAGCGCACGCAGAGATGGGCCGCAGCTGCAATTTCTCTGTGTCTTAAAATGAAGTTTATATCTGAGAGGGGATGAGAGGGTGAGAGATATGAAGAGACGGAGTGAATGAGGAAGACAGGAGAATGAGAGGCAGATACAGCCGCATTGCTCTCCACTGCACTTGCTTTTGTTTTGGTGTTATTGAGTCTGTGACAAGTGTGAACTGCTCCCTATCAGACCCTGCCAATCTCAGGAGATGCCACTCAGCCAAGACAGCTAATACAAGAGGAAATGACATCAGCCAGACTGAGGATCTGCTTTCTATAACTCTCTTCCTTTCCTTCTTTTTTCCTGTTTGTTCATACTGGTATTTTGTTTGCTCATACTCTTATGTATTCTTTGTTCTCTCTTCTTCTTATAAAAAGTTTGCGTATTCCATTTGTTCTGTTACTGTATATTCATTACTGTTTAACTGTTTAACATATATATATATATATATATATTAGTGCTGTTAAATGATTAATTACAAAGTTGTCGCCTATTCCTTTTCCTTCATTCTCACTCCCGTACTTTCTTTCTTTCTTTCTTTCACTCTCTCTTCTTTGAATCTCCTGTCTCCCTGATTGGTGTGGAAGAAAAGAAAGGTGCTGCACTGAAGTACCAAGCTGGAAATACAGCCTTATTTAGAATGATACTCGATACAGACATTACTATGGCCTACTTTAACACACCTTGTCCATTTGGGAAGATGGGTTGAGTCTCTCTGAGCTCTCATGGAACCTATATCAGCCCCTAATAAAGGTCAGACCACCTCAAAGCTGTTGGGCTCCCTTATGGGGTCATTACAGCCAGGTCAGAGTGTGTGAGTGTGATATTTCTCCACTCTGGACAATTGCTTGAGTAAAAGTCCCTCAGTACAGCACACACCTGCTTTTGGACTGCACTGGGTCTAAAATGTAATAGCCTCACTAACTACTCTCAAAAAACCTCATTGAACACTCACAGACATGTTGCCTAATGAACTGCAAGGTTTTGCTGCACACTTTGGCATTCCGATTGGCCATAATTATGTGTCCCATGTTACATAAACGACAGTTTTAATTTCAAGCCGGCACTCAGAGATCTGTAACCTAGAACCGTGCAAATGTCCACAGCCTTCTGGTAAATTAATGAAACAGACCTCTTAACCCTTGAGAATATTTAAAGCAATTAATCAACACTGCATATCAAAGAAATGCATTCAGCATTAACTGCAGATGGTGTGTGACACACCACAAAATTTGATGATAAATAAATTGACTGCATAATTTATAATGAGCTATGATGAATAGTGTATGAATATATGGTAGAATATATCCGGTAGTATTAATAATTAAGTCCACATATATACGGTGGCCCTGAAAGTATCTGGACATCTAAGCCACACGTAATATATGTGAATGTCACTGCATTAGATGAAATATGAGAACAAGTGGGTTTTACTAAAAACAACAAACGCACACACTTTTTTTTAATGTATTCCACAAGATAAGTTTACTATATGAATGTATAAAAAAATACATGTTCTGAGTAAAAATAAACTGTTTAATTGTGAAGAGTGAAGTAATTAGAATAGGAATATATACAGAACTGTGTAACACAGCAGACACTAAGAAGACTGGCTTTTAACACATTTCCCAGCACCCCTATCAATTAGCTGCAAAACATATTTGCATGAACCCAAAACATTTAGTTTTATTTTATTATGTATGTATTAAACATAAGATAGAATGAGAGAGAGAGAGCTAAAATTAAAACATAACAAGATAAAAAAAAACAAAAAAACAAACAAACTGTAATTTAAGAAAAATAAAAGAAAAATCTATCCTAGCATGAAAGACCAAGACAAAAACTGATTTATAAAAAAGGTACGGGTTTGTAATGACTTATCAGTCAGGGCCAGAGGAGTCTATTACCTCCAGACTGTATATCAAGTGCCTTTTCATTTTCTGCCACACATGGTGTATCAGAGGCCATGGCCTCCACGGCCCGGGTTTCATTTCAAGGTTAATAAACCTTTACCAGACAGACACTGGTGTTTCAACGTGATCCTGGGACGCTGGGGTAGTCTCATGCGGGTGAAAAATACCTCTAAACAAGAGTGCAAATTTCATCGAAGGAGAGTAAGTTATTTCAGAAAAAGTTCAAGGGCAAAAGAAATGTCTACCGTTTGAGTATTACTTAACTGATTCTAGTTCGATCAAGTGAGCCGTTTGCTTCACCTGCCTGCCAAGTGTAATATCTACCTGTCGATAACCAAGGTAAAACACGGGACAGCAATGCAGCATGGGATGTGATAGACTACCAAGCGCAGACTCGATTGATTTGTCTGTATTTGTTTTTCTCTCTGTAGAGTAACGCCGCACATCAGCGTTTCTCGCTTCATCTCTGGTGTATTACAGCGGCGCCGCAGGCCATTAACATGACAACGGTAGAGAAAAATGCAGCCAGGGTCGGTGAGGTTTACACATATGGTTTGGATTTCCAGCATGTTTGGTTTTTGAAAGTTACAGTCAGAGCAAATTAATTCAACTGTGCACCATCGTCTGACACGAGGGAGCTAATCAACTGAGTCAAGCTGTGTGGAGCCAGCAGAGCAGGGAAGGTCTGCAGTGTAAACTGTGCTGCATGCTGCTCTTACCAGTTTTCAGCAGTTTGGAAATGCTGCAGAGCTTTATTTTCTCATGACCACCATGGGAAAAATATCAATACCACTTCAGAATACTTGTTGTAAAACACTTGCTATTTTATTTAACAATATATAAATTGGTAGTAAACAATAAATACACAAATAAATATAAAAATATAATAACGATAAACAAAAATGTCCTAGTGTTGTCATAGTGATAAAGGAAATTGTTACATAATAATAATAATAATAAAATCTGAATTGTTTATATTGTACTTGTTTCTATCACATTTTAGAAAATCAACATTAAAATTTCATGATATTTTCAGCTTTTCCGTGACTGTAGGAAAAGAGCATTTCCTGAATGTGTGGCATGCCACATTCAAGGTCTGTTGTATAATACACATTCTGACAAATACAACAGGTCATCTGTGTAGTCCAAGCATGCAGAACATTTGCATAATGTTCTTAACATACATACTGCATACAAGAGAGTCACAAGCGGTAGTATAAAACTCTGAACATAAGCTTTGTGACCTCTCACCTTAGCTTAAAAGTAAGTGTAGGAGAAAAAAGGGACGTAAAATCCAGTCTCAAAATATGCATGTGCGACTATGGATAATAAATTCACAGGTTTTACTTGCCAGTGTGCGAGTTGAAGGCTCAGTATAAGTGTAGCCGATATATAATTTCCCTTGCCGAACACTCTCACTGAGCGCTTTAGAGTTTCTCTCTCAGTCAAGCAATCTCTGCTATTTCTTGGTCCATCTGAATGGATGCAAATAAATCAACTCATCAATCCTTAGTGTATTTTATATTGTTTTTATTAGTATAATTTGCTATTATTATTATTATTATTATTTTATTACCATTTTTTTCCACATTATTTTAACAGAAACACTGAATGATCAAAAAAGCACCACCAACTAAATTCGGTTAACGTTATTAATATGCATTCATACATAGGTTATTAAAAGGTTATTAAAGCTCTATCATTAAATAATTCTTGATTATCCTATTATAATGCTTGATTGACTAATGTTAAGAGTGTACTTTTAGATACTTTAAAACCTGTGCTTTTTTTATAAGCATCATATCAGTCTGGAGAATAAACTAAAAAAAGGTACTAGCCAAAGGCGATTTAATTGCAAAGGTGTCTGTAGAGGGTTGTCCTTTGCCGCCCAAATTAAACACGCACACACAAACACACACACACAATATTCCTTCTCTCCTCCCTCTACAAATCCATATTTTAGCCTGCGCCTTAAGGTCACTGTGGGGCAATCAGTACGTCTTGCTGTGTGAGTAGCTCCCTATCAAAGCTACCTTTGGCTTCTTTTTGTTTGTTTATATATTTGAGCCGTTTGGAGTGTGGTGAAGGAATCTTGGTAAGCCCAATATCCCTATCTCTAGGATACCTGGACCTCCCTTAGCATTAGACGGCAGTATTATATCTTTCTTCTTTTATGGGAGTTTCCTGCTTGGACTAGGTGAAAAAAAAAGTGATCCCGTCAGCTTTGGATGTGTGTACATATAGTGATATTATGTGCAATAAAAAATAAATAAATATAATGTATATTGTACATATACTGATAAAATATAATGTAGTATCCGAAGGCTGAGGGGGAAAATATAAACATAAAACAAGAGCAATAATAACCAAACACTGCAAAACTTGAGTTTTGTGAAATAAACACCTGTAAAACCAATATGGTTCTTCAGCACCATGGACAGCTACTTTTTTTGCGACTGACAATGGTGCAGTCGTACATACTGCAAAATATTTATTTATACCTTTCATTTGCTATTCATTTAGAACTGTGGCTGCAACTGTGCTATTTTGAATGCACCTCCACAAAGCCATTAACACATGGGTGGTCAAAATGTATCCATATGACCACTTATACAAATTTAAATATTTTCATATTTCTATTTTCGCGAATGCCAGCTTTTTGATTCACTGAATATACTCTTGATCCAGCAGGGGCACAGTAATCTAAAGCCCCCCTCTCGGCAGCCAGCAGGACAGAGCCAAAGACACAGGAAGGGGTATTATTCACACAAAAAAGTGAATGGTGCAGATTTTCACTCTAGCACAGGATTAATTGTTTAAATCGTCACCCTGATCAACAGGATTAACAGCATGGGTAGTTGGCTACAACCACGACGGTTAGAGCTTCAAACAAGACCACACTGGATAATGACCACTCGCCGCAGCCAACAAGCTCACAGAGCTCTCAGCAACCAAGCGACTGATCCTATTCAGAGGACATACAGACCAATGGCACCAACACAGTTGGATGACATCAGTTCCGCTTATATCCACTGGCACAAACTGTGATTTTCAATTACTGCGTCCATTGTTATAATGGACTGCCAAACTTGACAACTGATGCCTGTTTGTTCATGAAAAAATAGAGAATGGGCATTATTGGCTTTTGAAATTTGAAATGCAGAAGTGATTTGTGCTCTTACTTTGTTTTCTTTTTCTTTCTTTTTCTCCCTCCATTTTTTCACGTGTGATGAAATGTGATCATGTACCTGTTTTTGTTATAATTTGAAGCTATGCATTTTTATGTGCATTCAAATCTAAATCCATAGATTTAGTAACTGATTACATGCATTATGATTACATAATCAGATTCCAAAAATTAAGTACTTGTAATTAGATTAAATCAAATTTTTAAATACGTGTGACTACAGTTACTACTACTACAATTATTATTATTATTAGTAGTAGTATTACTGATTACATATATTCACACAATAGCAATAATTTACTAAATCCCTAATTATTTTTCTTTTTTACATTTTCCTTTCTGAATTGCCTACATGACATGTAGGTAAACAAATATAATATAATATAAATTGTCATGCCCAGCTGGAGCTGCCAGCTAAATCCTGGGTTTGGCACTCCAGCTTTTCTATGTAATGCGTTTTGTGTTTGTTTTCATTCCTGGACTCCATTCCCCAGAATGCACCTCTCCTTCACAGCTGTTCAGTATTAGGTTCAATGATTCAATCAGTACC
>JAUCMU010000001.1:18741031-18754538 GCA_032275025.1 Enteromius treurensis
TATATTATGTTACTAACTACAAGTTTTGTCTTGGAATTTGTCATGGAACCAGTAACAGACTACAATTGGTAAGTAATATACCCAGCTCTGTCTGCATGAGGTCATTCATGCATGTATTCATTCACTCATAAATAAATATAATTTCCCCCTCAGACAGGTTCATTTCTGTCATACTAACACAGTTTATTATTTGTATTTGTGAATAAACTATTGTATCAGAAGCTGACAGACCACAGAGAGCTGACAGCACAGTGGTAATAGAAAAGAAGTGATTGCCATAAACATCTCACGAGACATGGGCCAGCAGCTCGCCCTCTCTGAATCACACCCCTGTTCCCACCTCTCCACTGCATCTTTCATATTATGCATGTGTCTGTCCCTTCAGAACCTTCAGTTTGCAATGGAGTCAGCACAAACTGAGGTCAGATGACATACAGTACGCACTACTGCTGATTATTTACTCTTGACCAATTGCCTGTGTTGACTGGAGGTTAATAACATAAACTGACCTCTGAACACATTTGACATGACCTGCTGACATGCTGAAACCTCAGCATTCCTTCACTGATCATAGATTCTTTTGATGGATGGATGTGCTGCTCGCAGAGTTTCTTTTATCTGAAAGTCCTACAACACAACTGATGAAATGGTTTAATAAAATGCCAATATTTTATTACATTATATGTAAAATAATATTGGTATTTTATATATTGTTTCTTTGTTTTGTTTCTAAAGTGATTACTAATTGATTAAATGCATTTGACAGCTGGGCATTGCAGGCAAATTGATTCAATACAATTGTCAAGATAGCATAATACAGCTAACAAGGGTGGGGGGGGTGGGGGCGGGTTGAGAAAGAAAGAAAGAAAAAAAGCTTTAGTCCTGAGTATCTTTGCAGGCACAAGGCTATGTTTAGCTATATTTAGAAGATGGCACAAAGTGTGTTGAATGCAATTCCCCCCATTTACACTTTCTCTATCCCCCTGGTTTCCAGCTTTACTTTCCGTGTCTTATCTGCCCGTCCCTGAGAAACCTATTACTGGCCTTCCCTTAGATGCCTGCAGCAAACAATAGCAGAATGCATTCAGTTCAAGTCATGTGAATGTGAGTGAGCAGGACATGAAAAACCAGGAAGAGGCTTCGGCATAAATTCTGAGAAACACTTAGCACTGCAAAGCATTCCTCAGCTAGTGGCCATCAGCACGTTCTTTGCTGCACAATTTTATGTACCAACTTTTATTGCGCCTCTGTGTTTAAGGGATAATGTCACACACTGCTCCTTTCAGCAGCTGTTTCTAAAGTGTGTTTTAGCAACACTGTCACTAACGGCATAATGTTTAGAAGATGTTTCAGACCTAAATCCAGCCAGCTGTTTGCCATAATCATAAATTGCTTGATACATCTCACTGTGCCAACACCCACACTTTCTATCTTCTATAGCTCTAATATGCATTCGGAAGAACAGGCCTATTTCAAGTGACGTTTGTGTCTATTTATACATTTATTTGTAAATACAAATGAAATAACACCTCATTTAATTAATAATATATTTATTTATTTATTATAAAAAAATGCTCATAATCAGACATATTTTTACAGTGATTAAGATGATGATTTTGAGTGAAACGTTGTTTATGAATGCACATAACTACATTCATATATTTATTTGTAAATTTAAATGAATTAATAGATCATTCAAAATCAGCTCAGTCATTTAAACAATTATATTTATTATTATTATTATAAAACAACTTTGTATTAGACACTGCATTATTTTTAACATTAAGCTGATTTTTAGTTATTTGTGAATATAAATTAATAGTTAATTTAATTTAAAAAGCCGCTCAATCATTGTTAAAATAATAATTATTATTATTATTTATCAATAATATTAATCATTTGTTTGTTTGTTTAGTAAATTTGACAGAAAACATTGTGAAAAATGCAATGTGGTGGGAATGTTTAATAATACTAATAATAATTTTTATAAAGAAATGTTTATTTACATTAATTCATTCATTCATGCTTGAGGCAACATTGAGTTAAAAAGTTCTTAATGCTAATAAATGCAATGCCCCAATGCAATAAATATCCAATAAGTCTCCAAAAATGTCTCTATTGCCTTTAAGCAAAATAGCAGTTATTACTTCCTTTTAATTATATGATAAATTATGACCAGGGACTGCTCTTTCATGAGATTCTCACCCAGACTGATTCCGTCAATCTTTCATCCCCTTGATGTTTTTTCCTGCATACACAAACGTGTGCTCCCTATTAACAGAACAAAACGCACACCTCACACGCTCACACTTCCCGATAAATAAACATGACCTCCCACACACCACTACAGCGTGGATCAGAAAGCAGCTTTTATCTTCTTATGACCCCAGCACACACTTCACCTTGATGATAGAAGCAGATACCGTAACGTTTCTGTCAGGATGTTAGCTGGCGGCACTGATGCATCCTAGGAGATGATGTACAACATGCCGAAGCCCGCGCTCCTCGGCTTCTGACGGAGGATGAAAAAGAGCCCGAGGTGCTATGCGCTAATGTGCACTAGTAATAGCTAACGAGGGAGATCGGGGCGTGATTTATTTTGCAGTAATGAGCATCCATCCTTGCTATCTGCTCCTCACATTTAGCTTGGATTTCATCACCTTGAACTCCCGCAAACAAAAACATTCTTTCCCCGTCTTCTCTCACCCAATCCTGTCTCTATAATTTAACAATCAAACACTGAGATTGTAAAGTGGCTGCCGCGAGGTCCGTGGAGGGGAAGAAAAAAATAAATAAAAAAAACACAAATTGTGCCCTGACAAAAAATAAACTTTAATGAATTCCCTGGTGCCCTTATTTAGCGGTGCATCTGAGCTACTGTTCGTGTTGCATTTGTTTGCTAATCTCTGGCAGTCAGCTTTCAGAGCTACATGTGAAGACAAATTACAGGATCCGCTCATGTTCCACTAATGCTGTACTTGACCCTCAACGATTCGACGTCAAAAAACACAGTGCCATTATTTCCAGATGTACCACACCCCCTGCTACAATACGACTTGAGAGAATGAACACTTCTAAATTCAAATGTTTTTGCAGGAAGCAGGGGTTGACGTGGTTGTGTTTGAATAAAGGTCACGTTTATTAATAGATGATCATTAAACTCGGCTTGCTTTAAAGCATGCGAGTTACTCATCTTGCTCTAAGCAAGATGGCTGAATTCTGGGATTAATTTCGAGCAAATAAATAATTTAATAAAGAAAGGGGGAAAAAAGTGAGAAATAAGAAAGAAAGCATGCTTCATTTCCCAGTAGCCTGGATTTATCGCTTAATAGCACTAATGAAGCTAACATGGTAATTAATGCAATCAGGCACAGGGGTTTTAAAGTTGCCCCTCCCTGCCACTTTCGGAACAATAGCACATAATGGGAGACATTTTCCTTACTTGTCTTATTCTGGCATGAACATGTGCAGATGGGAAATGCAGAGTCTTAGAGGGAGGACAGGAAGTGATATTTCAGGTTAGGGCCTCTGAAATTGGTAGCTAAACATCCCATGACACAGCTTCAGGTGTGTGCCAAATGATTGCTTTTGCACTCGTTATTCCTAGCACTGGCGAGACCATTAAGATGGACATTTTAAAAATTGCTAGATGAGGCATAAGATGAGAAATTGGTTTACTTTATTTGCTTTAATTGATAATCACAATGACTCTTCTGATGTTTTAAAGCTGTATACAACATATTGTGGTGTGTGTTCCAAGAATATATATTTTTTTTACTGAAATACTTATATTTTGCCTGTTATTTTTCTAACAAAGAATTACAAGATATCCAAACATTAGAGTATTGTATTACTGCCTTGCTTACAGTAGTTCTTGCATGTTAATGCTGGGAAATAAGAAGTATCCTAAGAGAGGAAAGGTACAATAGTCACAAGGTATAATAGTTTATATCATGCAATTCTGAGAAAAAGTCAGAATTACGAGTTTATGTTTTAGAATTCTAAGAAAAAAAGTCATCATTGTGAAATGTGAAATTGATATCTATATAATGTGAAAATTATGAGAATTATTATTCTCAATGACTTTTTTCTTTAATTCTGAAACCTTAATAAAAGAGTATATATGTATATTTAAGGAAGCATATAACTCATCCAGAACTAGGACATTTATTCATGGCTTAAATGCTGGCCTTCTCATTAACGAGCCCCACCACATGATTTATGCTAAATTAATTAATCTTTAGAAAACCAGAACCATGTATCTGTTTCTCATCTGCTTCTCCATGCTCTCCTCTTATTCTTCATCTCAGTTCACTCCTCACAGAGTTTATCAGATACGAAATTTGCACATTACGGTTGCCAGGTTGAGTGTAATGGTGCATAAAGCAGCAAAGGCCTCTTTTTATTTAGATAGCACATATGCGCTTAAGCCCTCTGCACTGCCACATACAGTGAATGCTGACATAAAACACAGACAATTAAACAGCACAGCAGAAGACCATCGATCGGTCACTGTAGAAGCTTCTTTGGATTCATTAGTGCTTCTTAAAAGACAATTACCCCTGCAGTGGCCCTCCTATTGTAGAGATTAGGGCCACAGTAAACGGTCATGATCCCTTTATGATCAAGGACCGAGTCTAAGTCTCTGGGTGCTTTAATGACATTACCGTGCTTGCAATTGCAAACTTCAGCCCAAACCACTTAACGTTAGGAAATAATACAAAATGTAAACATCTTATCATTTGTCATACATTTTCCCTTTACATTTCTACCAAAATGATGTCATTGCACCATTTTGATTAGTTGATTGATTGAGTCATTCATTCATTCACAGTGTATGGTTTTTCATTTTATAAATGTATTTGTGTCTATATAAACATGAACACCTACATCACGGGAACTGTCAAGTTAAAATATGTATTTCTTTTAAACTGCATTTCAAGAGCACTCTGTTCTGTTTCAAAGCGTCAACAATTCTCAAGAAATACTGAGTTCTACGGCCCACAATGCCCTGCTTTTAGCACTTCACATTGCGACTTCGCACTTCCAAGTTCATCTTTTGCCGAGTGTAGCGATTTACAATAGCAAGGAAGGCAGCGACTCATCTGTAAGAGAACTTTTCAGAAGTACTTTGCTTCCAAAGGTATTCTGCCTTTTGCTCCACTGGCTCAAAGATGAACGTGATTTCAAGTGGAAAAAGACAACGATACGGGGCTGCTGCGCTGTTTACAGTGGGTATTAGGGCGTAAAAGAAGCTAAAGAATTAGGCAGAAGGGGATGAGTGGATGGGGATCTATTCATTTTTCAAGGCGTTTTAACTTCTGCGGGTGAACAATCCAAAGAGGGGGAGAATGCAGCCCACGCCAACCGAGGGCAACTTATCACCGGCTTTTTATTCCATGCATACCTGTCGAACAGCTGGGGATAACATTAATATTTATAGAAACCAAAGACCAGAGAGGATTTACCATACTTTTAAAATCCATTTTCCCCACTTAATGCCCTTATCAGGCTCCCACTTCCCTCTTTCTTTCTTTCTTTCTTTCAGAAGCATTTATATCAGTTACTTACTGCTGTACTGAACCGAAAGGTTTGGAGGCTGGTAGCTGAAAGAGAACAAGGAAGCAAACACATGCCCTACACAAGTTGTCCTGGGGGCAAACACAGGTCAATTCCAAGTTTGCAAATGACATTCGACAGGGGTCCGCGACCCCTTGGGGTCCACAGTAGTACTGCAGGTGCTCCATTAATAAATGATTAATCTCAAACTATTCAAATATACTTTCACACACTAAATACAATACTTCAACCGCAACTAAAAGTTGAAAAAGGTAAAGCTAAATATTTCATTTTCTCTCCACTTTAGAAACATATGACTCAATATTATGCATCAATATTAATTATTCAATGGGTTTTCAATGTCCCGTCATAAAGTATGTGCATACATTAATATGGTACTGAAAAATGCAATAATATGCAAGTCTTATGCATGCAAGTCATTTAAGTACAGACTCTTGTGCCACGAGATCTGGCAAGATTAAAGCTCTGTTTCGTGTTTCTTTTTTTATGTTTCTTTTTTATATTTTTTTAAACCATTAAATTAAGTTACCCCGCATTTTAAGAGCAGCTCCCTGATGCACATACATTAGGCTACATACAATATCTCCCAAAGTCAAACATAGCTTAGTTACATCTAGAAATGCAGTTCCATATCCAATTTTGCATAACTGCGTTCGTTTTACATTTACAGTACTTTGCTGTGCTCAACACGATTGGATATTTTACAAGCTACTCCTGTGATGATCAAAAATGCATTCAGCGAAAGTGCAAATCAAATGACAACCATACAACCATTATGTAATCAATTAAAAGAGCAGAGACACAGTCATAACAATTTGTTACAGTCGCTTGCCATAAACAAATGCCAGACACAGGGAGAAGGAAGCATTAAAGAGGGGAAGAGAAGACATATAAATTGCAATCTGCATGGCAGTTGCCAGTATTGGTGTAGTTTGTCAAACAGGCAGGCTAGTTGTTCAGTGCAGAAAAGTTATTGACTTTAGTCCTACAGCAGTCAGTAGGATAATAATGAAATGCAGTCTACCAATTGACTCAATTACCAAACCTTTACAGTTAAGCCTACTGCGCACCTTCCCAACCTTTCACGCTGTGTCTGTGAACCCTTTAAAACATTCATGCAATGCTGTTCAAAAGTTTGACAACACTGGTATGCTTTAACATATTTTTAAAATAATTATTGTGCTCACCAAAAGCAGAATATATTAGCTAAAACGACAGTAAAACCAATATTGTGTAATATTATTATAATCATTGAATAATTATTACTTTTGTAATGATAAATATAATTTATTCATGTGATGGCAAAGCAGTCATTATTCCAGTCTTCAATGTCACATGATCTGTCAGATATCATTCTAATTCGGCTGATTTTGGTGATTAAGAAACATTTCTTCTTATTATCAACATTCAAATGCTACCTATCAAAATAGCATATTGTATTTATTCATTTATCAAGCAGTCTTGAAGAATCTCATGCTGATAATATTTGTGAAAGAGACGGCCATTAGCCTGGCATTAAAAATGTCTAATACACTCTAAAGGAGCCGTTTACAGAATACACTATTAAAAGCTCCCAAACTGGGGCTCCGGTCTCCCGCAGATGTTCCCACTGGGCTTAGCGACGGCTTGCTAATTTCTCACTGTAGCTTAACTAAGATTGGAGTCCAAAGAGCACGTAAAGACCCCAGCTGCTAACAAGATGTTTCCCTCTCTACTGTTTAATTACACATCTAACAAACAATTAATGAGATCAATAAAGGGGGTGATGTGAAAACTGCCATTTAGAGCTCAGAGTAGGGAGGGTGAGAAAGAAAGAAAGAAAGAAAGAAAGAAAGAAAGAAAGAAAGAAAGAAAGCGATGACTTTTAAAGTCACACTAGCCAGGTTTCCATATAAGGAGTTTTTGTGGAAAAATATTTAGCGCTTCAAATGTTTTACCGATATAGTTGATGCAAATGCTAATCATACCTAGAATATTCTAAATGTCGACGCAGTATTTTCCTGTTTTATTTTAGCGCATAAATTTGATACTTTCAAAAAATTGTTTAAAAACACCTTTAATAAAATAAATGTAGTGTCACATGACAAAATTAGCCTATAGGCAGCGTCTGTGTTCGTGGTGTTGCTTGTGTCAAACCACCTTAGCCTAATTCAAAAGCATTAAATCATAAGATTGTTGTATTTAAAATGTGCAATATGGTAAAAAGATGAGTGACCTTGTAAACATAAATATCTTAATTTGATTTTAATACTCTGAAATTTAAAATTTATTAGGCCTAATTTTGTTTAGGATATCATAGTTGTCCAGTCAGTAGTACATTAATTCGAACATGTGTGTGGCGCCGGCAGGATCACTTATAAAAGTGGAAACAGCTTACTATACTCATTCAAGAAGAAGACATTATTCGAAACTATTCCAAATATTTTTTTTATTTGTGTACATTCACAATAAAACAGTGCTTTTGTAAACAATTGGATGCCGCTTTCAAGAGCGTATCACAAAAATTTACTGACATTCTGGCTCCTACTATATATATATTTGGCATATGGGCCTTTTTTTCTTTTATAGCTTATTTACTCAGTTCCCAAAAGCTCTGAGCGTGATGTGAATCCTCACCTTCTGATGTGTATGCTGCTTTTTGCATGTATAAAATGAATCCCAGAAACAAATTAAGCTATGTTTAATGGGTCAGAGCCACATTTCAATTCAAATTTAACTGAATTGTAATTTAGGATAATCTTGTCGGTTAATAATGGCTTAACGACTGTCGGTTAGGAGCAATAAAATAAGCGAAACTAACATTCCTTTTTCTAATATAATCAAATAAAAGTTAATCAGAAAAAAAAGGCTAATACAACTGCACCTGCTTATGAATAGCCTATTATATAATTTAATTATTTAATAAGTTAAATTATGTATGGACGTGTTTACGCAAATTCTCTTTATCGATAACAAAACAGTGTAAAAACTGGATGCTAACGGGGCCTTTCTTGAGGCTAAAGACACTTTAATAGATCTCGCGAGCTGCTGAATAATTTGAGGTCAGCTGAGGTCAGTTCTCTAGAGAGCAATGTGTAGCAATTTAGCCTTGAGCCTATCTAGCCTTCACAGGTTTTAAGTGGCTGATAACGGGATCCATTTGTATGTTTATGTGTGAGCGTGTGTGAAATCAGAGCAAAAAATGTTTGTCCTTTGAGCCACCTAAAACCTCCCACTGTTCAAACCATTTGATTTGCACAACAGAAGAAGAGACCATCCAATTTTTTAACTCAAATAAATGCAGCTTCGGTGAACATAACAGACTTCTGCTCACATCAAAGTTATCAATGTTTTTTTTGGAGTGTTGGGGGTTGGCATCTGACGTTTAAATTATGGATACTGAGACAACATTACAGTCGTAACACACTCATAATCATGTTGCAAGACAAGGAGGGCTTGCAAAACTAGTCTAATGAGCATTTCTGGTCTAATCGTGAAACAAGTCTAATGGCATGCTCTTTAGAAGACGTAATGGCCAAATAAAAAGCACATTAACATCAATCACCATGTTCCTTAATTTTATATTGCCAGCAAAACATGCTCGGCTCCAGCTCAAGCCCTGCGTACGAAGTCCAACAAAACCCACTGTGCTGTTGAGAAGGGCCTGAAGCACAATCAGGGTGAACATATTACATTGAAACATAACATAAAAGTATATGAAAATTACATATTTAACAAATAGCCCAACACTAATATGTTCCTTAAATGTACTTTGAGAGCATGTAACAGGGCAGTTTGTTTGGCCCAAAGGAATTCCAGGTATCTTTAGATTCAACATGAGATGCAGTGTGAGGGTGACACACTTTAATGTTGTCATGGAATGCTGTAGCTTTAATGTATGTGCGTGTGTGTGTGTGCAACAAGGATCGTGTTTCATTAGTCAATGTCACAAACAGTGATGGGACTATTCGTCTGTACCTGCTTGACTTCCTTAACACACACACACACACACACACAAACATATAAAACTTTGCTATTAAACACCACTCTGGCCTTCAAGCCTGAGGGACATCCTCCTTCTACAGAAAGGGAAGAAAAACGCGACTTGTGCCTTTTTTTCATACATGCCGACTGTGCCGCTACACTTTTTTGTATCCACCACAATGTGAAGAGTGCTTTTGGGAATAAAATACCACTGGTTTCACAAAGTTCTCTTTTTTTTTTTTTTTTTGTTGCATCGCACTTTCAAAAATGAAACCGACATGTACACACACCTTGCAGCATCCTGTGGCTTCACACTGCCCCTCTCTTTCTCAGTCTCTCACATCACTTGCTGGGCTCTCTGATGCTGCCCCGCTATGTGTTGAACTTTTTAAAACTAGGCCACTTTCAAAACTAAAGCAAAGGGAGAAAGCGAGAGAGAGAGACATTTTATCTGATCCTATAAGCTATAATCTTATCTAGCCGTGCATGAAAAATGCTTATTCTCACATCCCCCCTAGTCTTACGTGCAGGGATGCTTGATTACTCCATTAATCATGTACAGAAGAAAAAGTAAGAAAATGTGTAGCAGAGAAAACGGGCACTTCGTAAGCTGGGCATTACGGTTCCTGTGAAATTTTATATATATATGTACATAATAATTCGATCATCCCACTTATTATTTTCTAACCCTTGTGTTGTTCCAAAACAGCAGTGTTTAATTTATCTTTATTTTTATTTTAATTAACTTTTAATAAGGACTGTTCACACCAAACATGATAGCGATAATGATAAAGATACATTAAAAAAAAATTAGCAAGAGTCCAGGCCACAATGATAACAATACAGGCGCAGAGAAACAATATTGTAGAAATTGTTTCCAGCTGATGAGCGATATAAAATTTAACAGCCAATCAGAATCTGTTCTCCCAAGCTTGAGAATTTAAAGTGGTAGATGCGTGTGCACTGACAATATCGTTTGGTGTGGACATTTAATATTGTTATCTTTATAGTTATATTTATCGTTATTGTGCTTGCTGTGAACGGGTCTTTAGTCTTAACCATTTTAAAGCTTTATTTCATCAACTCTATTCCCTCCACTGAGCTTATAACAGATCATAAAGACGGTGAGTTGAAACTCAGAACAAAGTCAGTCTGATTTTTAAAAGAATGAATCAACTAACCCAGTGAACAATTCATTGAAAAGATTTCAATTCAAAGGAGTGACTCATTCACATTCACAAACCAGGCATGCTCTCATAAACCTGCTAAAGAGAGCTAGGATGAGATTCAAGGATTTACTACTCTTATGACTCGTCTTAAACCCAGAATATTTGTTTTAACTTAAATATGCAAAGTTTATTGTTTTTCTGAGATGACTCATTAAACCGATGACATCCAACTTTACATTCCAGCTTCCACTTACTGAAGATGTGTTTATAAAGGCAAGGAAAGAGCAACAAATAAGTATATATATATATATATATATGAAGGCATGAATGATGTCTGTAGAAAGAGGGTCTGTTGCTATGACGATGGCTTTGTGCAGGTCAGTGTGTGTATTTGGTTTAGAGCCTGCACACAGCCCACATTGCTTAATTTTCTTTCTTATCACATTTTTGTCAGGAGATGTTTATAAATCTGTAAACAAACCAAGGATTTCAGAAACGGATCAAATAGTTACAGTGATCACGACGCAATTTGCTGAGTGATTAGTGCTGGAACATCTAAAGGAGTGATTTTTACACTGCAGGGCTGTGTGCAGTCGCCTGATTCTAATAACCACTTTAATTATTCTGATTTAACTGGGGGGGCAATTACTTTCTCACACACAGGGACTATTAGTGCTAGATAACTGTGATTATTAAATAAACACAAGATGGACGGAATGATAGACAGACAGACAAGGATGGATTTCAAAATTTGATTTAAGTGGGTCGCATAATGGAAACCTGGTCACTTCATTACATCTTCTTTTGTTAATTTCAAATGGAAAATGCTCTAATTGCAGCAGCCGCTGAATACACTTATAATGCAGCCTGCCAGCAATGAAAAATACGGACTTTACAATTAGGCGTCTAATGGAAATTAGAGGAACGTAAGCAGAGACTGGGTTTGTTTGGCCTTGAGAGTGGGTCATGTGGCAGCAACAGGTGTGCTCTCTCTCTCTCTCTCTCTCTGAATGATTGGGTCACTGCAACTGTCCTAAAGTAAATAAAATATTTTTTGCAGAATTTACAGTCAGGGGCTAAAGTCTGAGGTAATAATTTACTAATCACTTAGTTATTAAACAGGCAAATAAGTAAATACACACATAAACATACGGGCAATGATATTAAGAATATACTCGATTCAATTAAGAAGTAGAAAAAACATGAAAATATGACAAATAATTGTTTTAAAATGATTAGTGAATGAATATAATTAACTTAAAAGTGCAACAAAAATGTACTTTTTTGTTAATGTAAATAAATAAATTCATAAATGTTTGTTAGTTAGTTTATTTCTTTTTTTATATATGGTAAACAAAATAAATATAACGGTGTTCATATATATACTTTATTTAATGCATAAGTGGACAAAGTGTCTTATACCTAATAATATACATTGTAATTTCCCTTAATGAAAAAGCCTGCTGGAATTCACAGACTGCTAATGCGTGGAAAAAACTGCACTGTACAAAACCAAGCTTCTCTTTAGTCTCATTATGATACGCAGGGACCATTCACCGAAACGGCTAATCAAGCTCTGTGCAATTAAATAAGTGTGCTAAAATACAGCGACTCGTCCCCTTCAATGATCCCTGACGATAATTGAGTCTCGGAGGGGGGCTGGTACCTGCAAGGTCGCATGCGAGGGCAGAAACGCGGAACACACGGTGAACCTAAATGACTCTCTGAGTGCCACGCGGTAAGTCGAGTTAACCCTAGCAGGTGTTCTTGGTAACTGTCTGCTAGTGGAACAATATCAAACAGGGATCGGGGAAACTTAAGTTACCACGGAGAGAACATCCAGCCAAATCTTTTTAGTCAAACATCTGTCAAAACAGATGCGCCAGGGCAAGGCCAGGGACTTAGAGAGGATGAGAAAGAGATGAAGCGCGAGAAAAAGGAATGCGAAAACCGTAAGGTCTCATTTCTGGCACAATCAAGAAGGATAAATAGTAGAATCTGTTGCTTTATTGAAGACTGCCTGCACCAGCCAGTTTGTTTCCAGTAGGAATTGACTGGTCCAGGTGCCTTAGAGAAAAAAAACCACGTGGTCTTTTGAGTCTCATATTGAGAGAGACTCATATTTATTAAGCCTTGCCAAAACGGAAAAGCGATTCCTTTACTGAGCTAATTACAGATAGTCCCATCTGGCAGCAGGAGATACAATAATTCAGACATAACCAAATTAACATTGTCATTGCATTTCTGGGTCCATGGCCTCGGCTATCTTTGGACTCCTGTTTGCGGAGTAATAACGGAAAAGTCTGCCCTTTGCCATTAAGCTGAAACAGAATAAAGCTGGCGTGTTTAAGGGGCTACAGTATATGATGGAAGATAGGGGTGGTTACAAACTAAATATTTGTATCCGGGAATATGAACAAAATGATTTCAAAAAGCTGCGTTTCCTCATGAGACCGCAGTGCATGCCCGGATGAGAGTGAGAGAGTGACGTGTAAAACAAGCTGACTGACACAGACAGCTCCACACAGCAACTGCTGCACAACGCGACATACATTCACATCAGTGTTAACTCAGTGGTAGAATTGCACTCACCGGATACTGCACTTATTCGCAATCACAAAAGTACATTATTCGCTTTAAAGTCTTGCTGATTAAACATTTCATATGTGTGCTGTCCAGATGCGCTTTTCCCGTGCATACACCTGAAGCGTACGCGCACACTAAAAGCCTGTCAAATAGCGCCTAATTACTGAACTAAGATATTTATCACATGTGATTGTGGTAATACTGTCACA
>JAUCMU010000001.1:18754638-18770519 GCA_032275025.1 Enteromius treurensis
TCCAAATAAGGCAAAAACAGACTGTTTCATTCTAGGGTCAAATTCTAGGGTTGTAAATGGACCTGTAAAACCGTTTCAGGGCATTTCTTCCCCTTACCTAAGCTACATACCTAAGCTACATACCTTCTATGTACATATCAGAGAACAATTTAAAATATTCTCTCTATGGCACCTTTAAAAAAAAATTTTTTTCATTTAACACAATTATGTTTGGTTCCCTATTTAAACAGCTGCATTGTGTTAAACTGAATATTTTGACAAACAAATTGAGTTGACCCAACTCCATTAAATTTAATCACAATAATTTATTTTTTATGAGTTGGGGCTACACATATTTATTGGATGGAAATCCTGCCTTCAATTAAATTGAGTACATCCAATGAATAATTTTTTTGAGTGTATACAGAAACCATTTGACCTCTGTAATTGTTAACAAAGGCTTCTGTACCAAATACAAATTTTTTTGGACTCAAGTGATCAAATACTTATTTAACACATTTCCAAAAAAAAAAAAAAAAAATCATACAATGTTATTTTCCGGATTTCTTTTAATGTTTCTCACAGTGGAAATACACCTATGCTGGAAATTATAGACCCCTCCATGATTTCTAAGTAAGAGAACTTTCAAAATCACTGGGTGATCAAATACTAATTGACCTCACTGTATACAGTATATGTGTGTGTGTGTGTGTGTGTGTGCGCATATGTCTATGTATTTATTTATTTTTTAATTTAAGAAAAATAATTAGTTGTCATGGCAACATGTTAAGTAAAATATTTAAATCTTTTTATTTTATTTCAACATAATTTTTAACAATTATTTTTAATAATGTTAGTTAACAGTAACAGCATTAGTTTTCGCATGTCAGCCATCTGCGCGCAATTTAAGCACAATTTAAGGGACAGAACTAAACATGCCGTCGCTTGTCATTAAAGGGATGGTTTGTTCAAAAATTATAATCGTGTCATTATTTACTCACTTACATGTTTTCCCAAACCTGTATTAATTTCTTTCTTGTGCTAAACACAAAATAAGATATTTAGAGTAACCAAACAGTAGCTGGTCCACATTGAATTTAATACAATGTTCAACAGAAAAAAGAAACTCATTCAGATAAAAAGGAGCTGAGAGAGAGTAAATGATGGATGTAGTGCTCAATACTGCTAAATACACCTACTCGTCCTAAAAAATAAAAGCACTGTTTGTTTTATTCATATCATGTTTATTTGTAATGTGTATCTATTCAAAGAACAAAGGTTAAATGACAACGATTTTTATCTTTGCTTATTTTAGCCTAAATATCTGCCCTTTTTTATTTTATACTTTGATACCTTGAAAGGCTTTGTCTTTATAAAAAAGGCATATTAGTTGGTCTGTACTGCTCAGACAACTTGCAAAATAGTAAAATCAATGACAAAGAATCAGGATATAATTGTGATTTTTTTGGGGGGGGGAAATGTGATTGTAAAAAAACAACTTGAAAAAGAATTGTGATAAAAATCATGAATCGTAATAAAAATGGTGATATGGTATTTTTTCCATGTCACCCACCCCTAATTACGCTGCATTATTGACGTCTGCAGTCAGGTGCTCTCATGTTCGCTCTGTTTGCGTAACGTTAGCTCTGTTAGCTCGGTAATTTAAACAATAGGTTGTTGACAGAGTAACATTAACGCTCGGTTAAAAAGGTTGAAACAATGCTTGTGTAGTTTGTGTCGAAGTATTGGCTGTTATGTTATTTTCTTTTCAATGACGTTCCTTGTTACATGCTCATTGCTGGATTTATGGAAAAACATCAACCAAAATTGCATATCTATAGTCACATTTTCTATCCTACAATTTTGTAATATAAGCAATACAAACACTGTGACTATGAGTATTCAAATAATGTATTTATATGTTAATATGTCATTTAGTTTTTAAATGTAATAATACTCCAAATGAGAAACTAAATCTGCCAACAAGTGGCAGTAAATGTCTTCATTTGATTTGTCTAAACAGCTGATTCATTACAGAATTCAGTAAAAGGCTCACTTTATGAATGGGCATTTGAATCACTGATTCATTCAGAAACACTATGTACCATATAAACGGTTTTGTACTTGAAACATGGCAAAATGTCAACAACAAGAAGATCATGCACCTGCATAATAGCAGGAACATGCCCACTATTTCCAAAATTAAACAGCTGTCATTAGGCTTTACAACTTCAGCTTAGCCAATACACTGTAACACTTCTGTCCAACAGAGTCTTCAAACCCAGGTAAAGGTTTAAAAGAGAGGGAAATTGCCTTATATAATCTGATTATTAGTAATAACTAGACTATATTACTACATATTATTATTATGATTATTATTACAAATAAGAAAACTGTCTAATAAGAAACACTCTTCACCTGTGAATCGGGTGGTGTTTTGGAGAGTGACCGTGTGGCTGAAGTTAACAAAATGTTGGAAGTTGACACTAGAACTGAAATTGTTTACAGAACCTTTAAGATTTTGTTTATACGTGGGCTCACTTTGGAAACTCACAGCAATCAATAATAATTTCAATTGCATCCTGCCATGGCCTGGCACTACCCACAAAAGTTCTAAGTCAGCTCAAAATGGCACAGACAGACTATTCATTGGAAAGGGTTTGAAAAAAAAAAAAAAGTGAGCGCTGGAGGTGCAACAAAATATTGGAGCACAGGTATTAACCCGAGAACATTTTTTTTTTTCGCCATAAGAGCGGTGGATCAATCCATAAATCATTACTAGGCATGGGTCACTGTAGCTTGACTAAATGTGGTCTGTTTCCAATGCAATATATTTCTGGAAAAGGTCATTTTCGTATTAGCTACATCCAGGCGCCGTATCGCTCAACGTCTCTCTCCCTCTTGAACACTCACCTCCCCATATGGCATGTCTTTCAGGTCTACACATAGGCCTTTGTGAGAAACTGTGTTATGCCCTATTCCCAGCAAACATATTGCCTTTATTACCAAACTCTTAAATGGGTTGGTTATCAGAGTTCTTTATACTGAACTGCTTTTATAGGATGATTAAATTGCATGTCCACCCGTGTGTGTGTGGGTGGGTGTAGGTGGGTGGGAGTTTAAGGATAAAAATCTATTTGCTTAATTAAAAAAAAGCTGTGTAGATACCAGAACATCAATGTGTTTGCTTGCAAAAAGCCCTTATGATCAAATATCTGCTTCTTAGATAAGCTCACATTAAATCACCAAGTGAAAGCAAATCATACACATAATTACTGTTGCTACCGCAGCAGGTCGTCATCTACCAAAGAGATTGAACATTTTCAGGAGACCACGGGGCAATCAGAAAGATCTCACACAGATACGATGGCAAGAAGCATTTGGAGAGATTGAACAGATGTCAGCTTCCATATTGGCTTTCAAAGACACATCGGATTTGAGCTAAAGTTATAACCGCAAGAGCCGACACAGATGGCACTTAGATGGCAAACCTTCAAATTGAGTTTGAAACTTAGAAATGCAATTTACTGCACAAATTAAAAAGCCAATAGACAAATTTCAGATCTTCTTTAAATCAACCATTATACAACAAACTATCAAACATTGGTGTGCTTATCATAATGCTGTTACAAAAAAAAAATTAAATAAGAAATAATAATAAACAAATTAAAAAAACAGCCACTCATTTATTACCTGCATTATTCTACCACAGATAGGCTGATTTCAATTACTCATCTTAAAAACAACAGCCTCGAGAGGCTTTTTATCTTATTTAGGGTCCTATGATTTCTGCAATGTGAGAATGTAGAGAGAATCACATTATCCAGTCAGAAAAATGGAATTTACTGCATAACATGAAACATGAACGCATGGACATAATTTCTCCTCTGATATATTACTATATTAATTGATGAAATTATATGCTACTTCTAATAATAAAATTATTATTAAAGCACGTATTTAAGGAATATTGTAATAGAAACTCACTGTTTATGACTGAACGAATGACTAAATAAAGTTTTGAATAAAATTAATTATTTAGAGATATTCTTTTGATCATTAAAATTTAATAAAATCATTCTAATGGAATTTTGTTAAACGTTTAATGAATTGCTGTTAAATTGTATAAATTTCAATTAATATGCGTTAATAATTTTTTTAATTATTAATTAGATATGCTTTTTGATTAATAAAATTGAATTTAACCACTGAATCCAGAAAAAAAATATGGAATTTGGAAAAAAATAAATAAAATTTTGGAACGGATTTTGTAGGGCCCTACTTTAATCAATCACAGGTAAACCCTTCCAAATTCTTCCCCAACGTGTCACATCACTTCATATGAGCTTCACAGAACAACATCATGTTTATTTATGAATATTACATATGCTGCCCCTAATGTCTAATTCACTACATGCAGTTGTTGAGGCATGGTAAAAATGACCCTTAAATAGCTGAATTGAAAGAAAAACATTAAAGCGCACATTGGTGCTGCAGAAAATGGAGTTTAGTTGTCAACTGCAGTGTGAGTTACTGTAAAATATGGCAAATATAACAGTGGATCACTGGGTCATTTTAAGCCTATAGCAAACTCAGTGATTTAGACAAGCATGCAGTACATAACGCTGAGCTTTAATCGGATAAAAATCAGGGAGAGGAAAGAGATGAATATTTCCCTGCTGTACTATGTTGTCTCTCTTTCTTTATCTCTGAGCACTGATAAGTCATATCGAGAACTACCAGTTCTTCCAGCTCCCCTGCCGTACGACTGCGGCGAGACCAAACCATCAGCGGTGGATTAATGAGCATTTTGTAAAGCCTGCAGTTGTGTGGCTCACAGCAGAAGAGTTGTGAGGATACCTGTCCCTGTCGTCTCCTCCCGGCAGCAGACGCCGCCTCGCTAATGTACATTAGCCTCTATGGGGTGAATAATTTGTTCTCTGTGTCAGAGACAGCCATCTGCACGGCCAGCACCTCCTCCCCTGCTTATTTGCTTGACTCATTTCTGGAACAGTCTGGGATAAATGTGCCCGATAGGCGCCTGGTGAACTCTTCCCTAACAGCCCAATCTGGAGACGAAGTCATTGAGCAGCTCTTACAGGAAATAGAGGAGCTTTAATATGATAAGGCCAAGGTCAGAGAGCGGGAGAAAGGTAGACAAGGAGATGCAAACTGAAAGAAAGACAGTAAGACAGAGAGATACACCAATTTTCTAGAGCTTTAAAAGGAGAAGACGATGATAGACCGACAGTTCCCAAGGTCATGCTATTTGTGAGTAACTTCAAAATATTACATATTACATACTCATAATGTATGTATTGTGACAATACACACTACTTTCTTTTTTCTTTTTTTTTTTCTCCCCCTTCCTTTAATTGTGCATTAACAGACAGCAAACACTTAATCAGATCAGCCCTGATGCCACTGACATTTCTTAAAGCCAGCGGCTGAAATCAGCAGTGTGCAAATGTTTTGGCTAATGTGCAACGCTCTTCTTCGTTTGAATTAATTGCCTTAATTATGGCTGTGCCGTCCTGCTGCGCACACTCAAAAAGGCCCTCTGCTGATGCTTAGGCAACGCACACACACAAATCACTCCAGTGATGTCAGGCTGCTGTGAAATAAAGATAGAAGCTCTATGATTTGTAATGATTTGTAAACACTTCCAAAAGTCATGATAACCTATGCCTTTTGATTAGCAACACATTCAATGCCTTAGAGACAGACTTTTTTTGGCTTTTTATTGAACATATTTCCATTAAAAACCAAAATATGGCCATTTATCAGATATAGATGACTCTGTGAACTGTTGCCTTAATAGCTGCCCTTAAAAATAACAGAAAGGTCAATAATTTCCCATTTGTATAGGTCTTCTATTAAAGTAATCAGTCCGTTTTCAAATACCTGCAGAAAGATCCGCATTATTCAGCCGTTACATGGAAAACAATTTATATTCGCTCTCAAAAAAACTAAAAGCACAGATTATGTAGTGCAAATGAAAAGTAGGTTTGTTTTGTTCTTCACACAAAAGTGTCACATTTGTGCATTTCTTCCTTTCTACCAAAAATGACATGCTGGAAAGTTTACAGGACAGTAAAGAATAAATTAAATATGTGACTCAACGGTTTCACAGAAGCTCTGATGCTCCAGCTGTCAAGAGTAAAAGCATTTTCACACCTTCATGTCAACACGCTCACATATATTTAGACAAACATGGACAGACCAACAGCAGTCTTCACATTACAGCCAGCTTATCCAGACGCCTGCAATCTGTCATTCTGAGGATCGTATTCAAATGCTTTTAGGTAATTACAGGAGTGAAGGTGGAGAGATGTGGGAGAAGGAGACCACTCAGCTTCCTCTGTGAAAACCACAGTGACCAAGAGAAAGAGAGGCTACTGATTTAAGATGTCAGCTCGGCTGAAATGATGATGCACGGCACACCAGATTGTGTTTGCCACTAAAACAGGAATCTAAAATAAAAAGAAAGATGTATGTTTTGGAATGTACAGCACCTGTGATAAGAGATCCACTTTTTTCCTGACATCAAACAAGTTGGTTATGGAACACTGTGTCTCAATCTGTTCCCTAGTTCAGCTCTAAGTACAGTGTGCAAGGAATAGGGATGAGAATCATACAAAATTGAAGGAATCTGGTTCTAACAATTTATATTTTCATTTTATATAGAATTAAATAGATCATTTCAATAATAAATTAATTGAAAATAATTGTGAAAGGAGTGACTCACAGTGACGCAAGGATGCAGCTATATTTTAGTATCATTGGGATACTAATACAGCTTTTGAATATTTGAAATCAATTTCTGTTTCAATGTAAATTTTGCTTACTCAAACATTAATTCTGTTAATTTAATTTCAGTTAACATTTATTAATTTGGCAATATTTGTTTTTGTTTTTTTATATAACTATAATAACCCAAATGCAATAAGGAGGCTAGAAGTTCACATTTCCCTATGAAAGACAGGTAGTGTGAAGGTTTTTGCATCCAGGGAATGTTGTTCACTGGAGAACTGACCCGCAGGGCATTTCCTGACTCTTCCCCATGTTTCAGCGATGGCTGGTGAAACGGTTCCTCTAATAAATGGGTCTCTTGGAGACAGACCCCTAGTACTACAGTTTGGAACCCCTGCAGCAAGACTGAAAAAAAGGCTGTCTTCTCTCTCTCACACACACTTTCTCACCTATGCCCACTCAAGCTAGTCTCATTAATAAACTCTCCTGGGGCTTGGTAGGGCGCAGTGCAGCCGCAGGTTCGCAGTGCCAACAGTGGGCAATGCTGGGCCAGACATTATTGATGACCCGCTGTGCCAGCCGTGGAGCGGCTGACAGACCGTGAAGAATTAAGGTCAAAGCCTCACCTATCTGATGGCGTAGGAGGAGAGAAGCAGCGAAGGAAAAGGAGAGAGGGCAATATCTTGAGTGCAAAGCGCACAACTGCTATGAGAAATCAGAAACCGATTTGACACAATAAATAATTTCCATTTCATTCAAGCAACTGTTCTTTACCTTGCACTCAAAAAAAGGTGCTGTCTAACGATTAATCGTATACAAAATAAAAGATGTTGTTTACATAATATAATAAATGTATAGTATGTACTGTGTATATTTACACATGCATACATAAAAAAAATATGCTCATATATTAAAAATAGTTATTAAATGTATAAATCCAAGTACATATTATGTAATGTATTATATAATATATTTTCAAAATATATACTGTATGTGTGTTTATTTATATATACAGTACACACAAAAATACTAAAACTTTTATTTTGGGAGCAATTAATATACTATTTGGATCAAAATTAATCATTTGACAGCACTAATAATCAATATATATATATATATATATATATATATCTTTGAATTCCATATAAAAATCCATTACATTTGAATGACATGGTTTTAACACAAACTAATAAAATTACTGTGATGCATATTTGTCAGTCATATATAAAACAGAAAGGTATGATTTCTGCATCTATACTAATAAACTAAGTGTGGTTTAAAAACATTACCATCAATAAATCTAATTTGTTCTGAATCTGATTTAAAAGTTGATTAAATATGCCCTTCTTCACAGCTACCCATATTTCCGTTCATTTAAACTTTATAAAGGTAATACATTTATGCCAATTTCAAGCAACCTGAACAAATGCATTTTATCATGATAAAGCAATTATCGTGATTTACATAAAATAAATTTAAAAAAAAATTACATTAAGCTTCTTTTTTAACATTAAAACTGTAGAATCCAAAAGAATGTCCATTTTACATGTAATTCAAATAAAAGTCCAAAGCAGAGTTCAATTACCGTTTCACACCAAGCGGACTCTGATGATAAATGGACTCTGGTTACACACCAAATGCTCTAGTGACCTCCGTTCCCAGTATTGTTTTAATATTAACCATCAGCAAAGCAGTTTCGAATTTGTCAAGGTTAAAATGCATCCAACTATATACCAACACAGGAGATCAGCTCTTTTGATCAAAAGATCTACTATCAGAACCATTTTTCTATCTGGCTTGTGTAAATAGCCTGTCGAGCTTCTATAAATTGGACTCGGCGGCCCCTGTTACCCTCATGTTTACAGGATAGGACTGTAAAACCCAGACAGACTAATAGCAACAGCTCGTATCAGATAAACTGATGAACAGTCGGTCTAATCTATGGGCTGACGAGGAAAGGAGGGTCTTATTGGACCGATAAGAACAATTAATGTCATTTGTGGCACCGTTGCTGGTTAGAAACAATACTAATCAGATTTATAGCCACCATGACTGTAATCTGGCCACACGTCTATGTCCTCTATATTGGCTTGATTTCTAGTCAGTAAGTAGAGAGGTGACTGATCTGATTTGGGCTAGCTGATGATTAGTTACAGGGCTCGGAATGACAACAAATTAATTGTATTGTTATTTTATTATTATTAAATTGCAATAACTTTATAAAATACTAGCTTAGCTTAATAGACAGCTTGTGTGTAACCATACACAGAAAAAATTAAATATCATACAAAATCAACTAAATATAGGTAAAAAAAAAAAGGGTCTGAGATGAAGATGACACAGATCATTTATTATTCTTTTATTTTCTGCAGTGTTGTCATTTCTAAAATTACTCACTTCATGTTCAAATGCTTTTAAAGTATTTGTACTATACTGGTTTAATTGCACAAGTAAAGAATGGATTTTGGTTCTTGACATTTGTTGAACTGTGGGTGTTAATGGAGGTTATGTTAACTATAAGCCACAATTCAAATTCCAGACAGACTTCAGTTTTCAGGATGAAAGAAACTGACAACAAAGTAGGCTTAAAGATAGCAAATTTAAAGCTTATTGCTTAATGAAGACTTTTATCCCAATGATACAATTATTTGACAAAATAACAAAAAATGTACATGGTTCATATAAACTAAAGCAGAATTCACTATGAGACATTGTGCTGATTTGTCATTGTAAATGTCCTTTATAGCAAATCATATTTTTTGTTTATTGAATCACTAAGCATGTGGCTTTGTTAAACATACTCATTCGGTCACAGAGACACAACCACAAAGTCCACAAAAAACAAAACAGAGACAGCTGAGTCATTTCACTCTCACATCTGTTTGTAGTATGAAGTATGAAAACGCAGAGTCAGGGTAAATAATCTCATGCATCATACATGACCCTAGTGCCTTGGTCTTCAGATCTGCATTTATATTTAATGTTTTCATGTAGTAAACAAGAGGGGACAATAAACTAGGGCGAGATGGACATTCATTTTCACCCGTTGAAGGGGTGTGCATGCTACCACGCTGAAACATTGGGGCGGTATGACTTATTTATAAATGTTTGCATGTTGACAGAAATTATTTCTGGAGCGCTGAGCTCTAAACAGAAAAAGGATTAACACTACACATTTGGTGCTGCTGACAGGATAAAGACCTGCAGAGGAATGGTAACAAAGGCTGGATCCTCACGTGCGAGGCAGCTATGAGTGGGGGAATGACAAATGACCCATCAATGGCAGACATCATTGAGTACATGCTTGATAGATTCTTTAAGCTTGATCTTGTATGTCATTAAGCATATCTTGTCCATATAGAACCACGGTAAATGTGTACTAAATACACAAGATCAATTAAAGGAAATCTAAAAGCGCTTTATAATGTAGACCAGTGTTTCCCAAACGTTCAGCTCATCATCATCACTGAACAAGAATATGTTTGTTTTTTGACTCACATTATATTAAGCAGTGTCTTTAATATAACTAAAATTAGCATCAGTACAATGACTCAAATCTATCCTTAAAAAAAAAAAACAAAAAAAAAAAAAACAGGGGATAAAAAAGAACAGGCTCACCAACAGCTTTAGTCAAAAAAAAAAAAAAAAGTAAATAAATAAAAAAACATACACTTTTATTTTTATAATAGCCTTTAGTTTGATTATTGTTTGACTGGCAGAAAAAATTTAATGAGATTAAATACTTTAAACTTGTATTTATTTATTTTATATAATAAAAATAATAATACAGAACTTATAATATTTTATATAATTATTATTATTACTATTAATAATTAAAAATAATTATTTTGTTTTTTATTATTATTTTTATTATATTTGCATTATTTGTTATAAATAAATCCTATTTAACACTTTTAACTTAATTAGAAATAAAAAAAGTTCTCTTTTAAATAAAAATGTCTGCTGTATAGGTTTAACAAAGATGATTCAAAGTAACACAAAGTGACTGGCAATCACTGATGCAGACAAATGCTTTTGATTTGTTAATACAAATGCACACATATGAGTAAAAGCATATAAGTGACTGCAATTAAGTCAAATGACATGTCAACTCAGTTTATGTGTGCATTATCATTACTAACCTACGAAGGGGCAAAAAACCAAACGGCTGACAACAACGAGAATAATAACAGCAGCAATAAACCCGAATGATTCGAATCTTGTCAAAGGCAAACGGCAGGCCCACAAGTCAGCATTTTTCTAAACATCTCCTTTATTCTCCAATATTCTCTATCCACATTCCTCCCGCTCTTTTACTTTGCTTTCTGATTGAACGGTTCCACATGGTTTACCCCTACAGCCCAGCATGCACTTCTCCACCCGCAGGATGTACTGCATGCTCCATCACCCAGCCGAGTTCACCCCTGCATTCATAACGCTAACATATGTAGCGTGCTAACATAGTTAGAGCCCTGCTCCTCAGATCCATGTCTGCCCGTTTAACGCAATTACACTCGATTCCACAGCTCCATCCACCTATCAATGTCAATCGAGTTAGCCGCTCTCACCACAGATGGCTCTTAAGGGTGGGGGGGCGTGGTCAAGTTGAATCTCGGAGGGGAGGATGGGGAAGTGCCGTCGCTGCTAATGCGATGGGCATGCAGCTCTGAGAGCTTTTATTACATTAATTTGTCTCTAGTTAATTCCATCTCTTTCCCTTAATATGAAATAGCCTAAAACCCCAATTAAATCCCGGTTGGCTGCATCACCTCGGCAGAGAGTGGCGTGGCCTTGCGGCACGGACACGCATTCGCATACATCGACGGAAGCATCTCGGGACCCGCTCGAACGGCGGGTGTTCTGATTCACGGCACGATGCCTCTGAAATGCCCTTAATTGAAAGCAAGCATGACTGTTGGCAGACAGCAGTTTCCTGACTTTATTAAAGGAAGCACGGGGAATGTTGACGTCAAGCCAGAGCAGAAAGATAATTCACCGGATGGACGCTTAGACTTTTTTCGAGAGAAGGCTGATGCTTTTCACACAAGTGATTATTTGAAGAGCGGAATGTGCATGACTAAGAGTGAACCAGACAAGTTGACCTGTCATGCGTCATCACACTGAACAGAGCTGCTTGTTCAAACGACACTCAGGCATGTCGACCGGCCTGACAAAAGTCACATTCTGAAAAGGGGGGGGTAAAAATAAATAAGATAAAAATATAATAATAAGAACACAGAATAAATGTACCTTTTAGAATGGTGTTCAGACTTAAAAAATGCATTAATTGCTCACATTAATTACTCATTATGTCGTTCCAAACCCGTAAGACGTTCCTTTTCGGGAACACAAATGAATATATTTTTTTGAGAATTCTGAGAGCTCTCTGACCCTCCCATAGACATCAAGTATGCTACCACAGTCAAGGTCCAGAAACGTACTGTAGCAAGTACATTGTTAAAATAGGCATAATACATCTGACATCAGTTTAACTGTAATTTTACGAAGCTAAGAGTGTTCACACCTTCTGGTGCTCTGAAGATGAACATACTGTAGATCTTATGGGTCTTGAACGAAGTGTGAGTAAATAATTAATTACAGTATTTTCTTTTTTGTTGTTGTTAAACTACCCCTTTAGCAATGTTCTTACTACCTTTCTGGGCTTTAAATGTGAAAGCTGCTTTGCTGTCTATGTTTATTTCATTTGTGTTCCAAAGATAAACAAAGGTCTTACAGGATTGGAATGAGATGAGCATGAAAATAATTATCAGCTTGCTGGGATTTTATTCATGCTTGAAATAAAATACATAAGTGATATAGATAACTTTTTTGAAGCATTGTGGTCTCCTTTTTGAAGCTTATAAAAGCCAAGGTCACTCTGAGCAGCCTTTGAATAGAAAATGGTCAATATTGATGGAAAGTTCTACTTTGTTTCATAGGAAGAAAAAAAATAAAAGAATAAAATAACTCATCCTTCAATATCTCTAGAACACAACCTCGAAAAGTGACTGATGAGGTGGTTCAATAGCTATTTCGGACACCACAGCTAATTTCGATATGGTTTTGCAGGAAATGAGCATCTTCGATTCTTTACAAACAGGGATTCAGATATACATATCACATTCTCAGCATATTGATACTAGCTCCGTGAAAACAGCTGAATGACCAGTGAGTCATTCAAGAAAGTCGCCATAGCAAGATTGATTTTGCCCTGTTTGGATTCACACTCAGGCCTTTAAACCCTGCTAACCCCAAGACTGATACACAACCACACACAAAAGAAAAAAACACGGACAGGCTCAAACCAAAACAAACAAACCCGAAATTAAATGAGTGAGGTGCTCGTCCAGCCTGGAGCAAACAAATATAAGAGAAAAAATAAAAAGAAGCTTGAACAAAAGACTGAGAACAAGAAGACCTCCACATACTAACACATGCTCATCCACACAAAACAATGCACACAGACCTAAAGCAAAACAAGAGTGCATGTTTGCTCGAAATACAGTCAGAAAAAAAGAAAGAAAATGACAGCTGGTAAGAGGGTAGAAAATGACACATCTCCCACACATACACACACACAAAATCCACCCTCCCCTGACTCACAAAGCAATGCGAAGACTATTTTCACTCTCATCACCATTCAGTAATGAAGCAGCACCGCAGAAAACATGGCCACAGAGTGATTTATCATCATTCTGAGCCCTATTTCATTCCCCTGATTACTGCAGGCAGCAAACATGAGGAGCAAATTAATGAAAATGTTGGGGAATTATAAACTCCTACCCTGCCTGAATTATCTTGCATAGCGGTGTTGAATTAAGCCCTTTGACTATATATGGAGACCAATTTTGTTTTCTAACCTGCAAACCTTTCTTTTGGGGAGGAAGGGAGTGCAAGTCTAGTTTAACACTGATAGAGCTCAGGAGAAATGTGAAGGAGAAAAGAATGTAAAAGAAATGCACCTCTTGCCCGCGTCCTTCTCTCCCTGCATTACCAGAGCAAGGCCAAGGGCCAGCATGCAGGGAAGAGTCCTTGTAAAGAAAATTGGGAGATAAAAGGTTCCTCCTTGAGAGTTTGCAACGGTGTGTCCTCATACTTTTCTCATTACTGGTTTCAGATGCCTTTGTGAAGGTGCAGATGATCTACAAAAGGCAAAAGTTCATTTTGTCCCAGCTGTTATGGCACTTTTGAGGAAGAAAGTGTCTATGTTACATGTCTGCCTGATAATGATAGCTGATCTTTTCTGTGTATTCATTTAATAAAAAGCATATACATTAAAATAAATGATTAAAAAAATAGAATTATTAAAAACAAATACATAAAATTTAACTTTCACTTTTTTTTTTGATTAAAAAATTAGTTTAATAGTATTATTCAATTGTAAGTGTAATGAATTTTCTTAGTGACCTACATGGTGGCATTGATGCATGATTGAAAATCCAATATCAACCAATACAGAACAATTTGATGAATAAACACATTCATTTGACATGCATATACCACTGCTTTAAAAAGATTCATTCAGCTGATCAAAAGAGACTGTAAAGAAATGTGCATTGTTGCAAAAACCATAAAATCTTCAAAAAAAAAAAAAAAAAAAAAAAATCCAATGTGTTTTGAAAGATCATGTGACACTGAATACTGTAGAAATGTCTGCTGAAATTTAGCTTCATGGAAATTTTTAAGCAATGCAATGAAAAATGTAAGCAATGGCAGGAATAAATAAAAATTGGTTATTTTAAATTGTGTCTACTGTATTTCCAACTACTGTAAATGCAGCCTTGGTGCAGCATACGAGAATTCTTTCAGAAATCTCCTCAGAAGCACCTCTTATTGGTGGAGAAAAAGAAGCCAGGGGCATTAGGGCCTGACAGATGGAAGGGAGGGTATTCAAGTCGCTATGGGAAAAGGCTGATGGATCGCTCCATACAAGCCGCTTAATAGGGCGTAAGTGTGGAATCTGGAAGGAAAGAGGCTCTCAATGAAGAAGTGGGTGAGGAACACAGCAAAAAACAAACCTGAAATGCCGAAGGTGGTCTTTGATCTGTGATGGCCTCGGAAAGGTCAAGTCTAGTGAGGATGTTTCTTATAAGCAAAAAAGACATCTAGCAAGAGTTTTGGTAACTCAGAGGATGAGCTGCGAGCTAAGACATTTCTTCTCCCGTTTCTTCTTTCAACCTCATATTGGTACAGTAAGAAGGCAGGATTTCAGAAATAGTGATCTGATGTAACAGTCTAATATGAGTCTTGACATTACTGTAAGTCAGCTTGACATGCTGGGAGAGGGAGCTTAATCGTGAGAAATGCTCGTGGCTTGATTGCTCGACATTAATTAGGGGTCTTTGTCTGCTACCTGTGAAAATTGTCAGCTTCACCTGCCTGAGGAACAGTTAGGAAGAATATGAGAGCTACGATAAACCAAATGAGAGCAGATGCATTCATAAAGGAGTTCTTTAAAAAATTTAAAATCATCATAATGTATTCAGTCGTATTTATATATATTTTGGAACCCAAAAGAGGATCTTTTGAAAATGTCCACTGACTTGTATTGCATGGACAAAAAACGGCTGAAGCATTCTTCAATGCATCTTCTTTTATGTTTTGCAGAACAGAGTTATATTATATTTAGAATTACATAAGACTTGAGTAAATAATGAAAACTCAGGCATGCAATCAGTGCATTATTTATTTATTTATTTACTAAACACTAATTCTGCAAAACTAATATCTACTATTATGTATATTATATTATAAAATAATATATACTATTATTATTCATTGATTTAGCTTTAATGTTTGTTATGGATTTTATGGATATTTATACAGTTTTATAATTGCTAATTATAACAATGTAGTTATTTAAAGTAGTTATTTAATTTATATTAATTCTGGTGTTTTTTGTGCTGAATGCTATACAAGTACAATTTTAATAATTTTAAATTGTAATGCAATTATATAAATTATAAAAAAAACTAAAAAAAAAACTAATACAATTATTTCTTTTTAGTGCTAAAAAAAACCAGGTAGACCTTTAAGGCTTTTCTTTTGTTGACAACAGATTTGTTTTCATCGGATTTACGCAAATCACACATGTCATACCTCAGGATGGAAAATATGAGAATCCTTACAAAAATGAGAAAGGGGGGATC
>JAUCMU010000001.1:18779022-18797406 GCA_032275025.1 Enteromius treurensis
TCAGGTGTGTTTGATTAGGGTTAAAGCAAAACTGTGCAGGGCTGCGGCTCTCCAGGACTGACGTTCGCCACCCCTGGTGTAAATGATGACGGAATTTTCATTTTTGGGTGCACTATTCCTGATGATATGATTTGGTGAAAAAGCATGCCAATAAATTATATCTTGGTTAGACAACAGACATGTAGATGTGCTATTTACATGTGAAATCAGAATCAGTGCTAATGGGTCATGTTATTACACTGTAAAAAGTTTCACAAAACAAACCATGCTGAAATGTGCAGCAGTAGCCATTCAGGTTGATCTGAAATAGCAAGGTTTTTTTTTTTTTTACATGACCCATTAACCATACAAATATTTGAATATGTTCTGTGGGTTATTTGTGCAAAATATTAATCGCTAAACACAGATTATAAATTCCTAGCTTTTTTTATCTCAAAACTACCAAAACATGATATGAGGCATGTTTTTGCAAACCTAAAAACCCGAGATGCATGAATGGATCTACACACGCACACACACACACACAAAAGCAACCTATGGTTAAATTGGTTCCACAAGTCAAAACAAACACCAAGGGAAGTAAGCATTACCCTACTCTGATAGAGCAAGGCACAGTGGGGAAAAGGCATTGATGTCAGCTGTCTAACAGACACAAACACATGTCTGAGAGAAGCAAAGCGATAGTGAGAAAGCTTCACAATGCCATCAGGGAGCTGCAACCCACTCACGACAGGACAGCACCATATCTCTATCCATCCTGCGGTGCTTTTTATGTTAATTCTGTCAGTGAATGTTAAGTCACACACCACAAAAAAATAGCCAGGTCATTCTTTCTCCAGTCAACATAAAGATAAGTAAAAAATAAAAATAAAAAAAAATCAATGACTAAAATAGGATTTATTAAGAATTTTTAAGATTGGATTTATTTAGCTGCCAGCAAATACCTGACAACTTCTTAAGAAATATTTTAAAGTTGTTTTTTTTCTAAAGCACAAGGTATAGAATGAAATAATCACTACATACCACAAATGACTCATAACAAAAAGAATGAAAAAAATAAATAAATAAAACAGTTAGAAAAGCACGTCAAGCTGCAGTGATTATGTCGGTGATACAGATTTGAGATTTAAATTAGCAGTGACATTTATGAGGAATTGTATGAACTGTTTTATTGTATTATTACTTAGGCTATTAGTTTTAATCTTTTGTTATGCATTTTTTTTTTTTTTTTTAGAAATTATCTTCTGCTCACAAAGCCTGCATTTATTTGATCCAAAAAACAGTAATACTGTAAAAAAAAACATACATTATTTCTAATAAGAGATTTCTATTTAAGTACATTTAAACTACATGCAATATAAATAGATGCATAGAACAGTGCTCAATGCTGTATTTATGTAATTATTTATTTTATTAATTAAGTTAAGACAAGCAAGACACCACAGAAGGATATGGCAAGAATTCTGCATCTATAATACATTTCATTAACTTTCATTCTAAATGGCAAACTGATGGCAATCAACGTGTGTTGTTTGAAAGGGGTGGAGAAAAAAAAAATAATAATAAAAAAACAAAGTCACGCAAAGCAACCTCCAATCACAGAGACAAGAGACAAAAGCTGACTTTAAAAATGGGTTTGAAAGGGCACAAAGACTCATGGGAGCCTCTGGAAAACAGCTCGTTTGAATAGGAGAGAGAAAGCGCAGAGGACAGGGCCCCCAGGGAATAGCCCCTATTGTTATTCCATTTGGTGCTTATTGCAGGCACAGTGCCTGAGTGACAGTCTGAAAGCACAGTGGAGGGGAGAAAGGAGTGAGTCCCACTTATCCTTCACGGAGCCAATGCTTTTATTTTACTAGCAAAGTCCAATTCATGAACAAATCATTCATTCGAGCCAAATCTTCTTAGTGAATCAATTGAACTGGCTCACAAAACTGAAAAACATGTTCATGAATTGTTCTTAAGGCAATAACTCACCGACTTATTGAACCAAGAACAGGTTTGTAAGGAAACATGGAATGTGACTAATAGGAGTAGTCAACCTTAAAATGAAAATTCTATTATCATTTATCCACTCATAATCATGTCATTTTCTTCTGTCGAACATAAAAATATATTATGAAGAATAACTAAGCAGTTTCTGTTCCCATTGACCTCCATTGTAAAGACAAGAATTCAATGGGAATCAAAACTGTTTATCAACGTTCTTCAAAATATGTATGTTCTAGAGATGAAAGAAATGTATACAGGTTTAGAACGATATGAAACGGAGTAAATGATGCATTTTTGGGAGGACTATCACTTAAGGGGACAAAAAGTAAATTCAGCCAAATACAGTACAACAGACTGGAAAATATCATTACAATTTGATTATATAACAGCTTTATCAACACACATACAAAACAGTTTTAAAAAATAGCGTTATGCAACACTATAACAGCAGCATGTGCCTATGTATGGCTCTTTTTTAACATTTTAGAGCATGCGAATGCGTGTGAGGACAACCGAGGCTCTTATGGCTCCAGGTTAGGTCTAGGGTCAGTGAATATCCAGACCCTCTTTGGATGCACACAAGGCCATCCTTTAAAGAAATAATAGAATATGATAGACTAATATAAATGCTAAAATGTTAACAGCATTACTTGAGCTAAAGGTCAACTAACCCTTAGTCCAAGCTTTAGACAAGGCCAAAGATCTTGTGTTCGCACTCCTGTGTTAGATTTAAAAATATTAAAAAGCCTAGACTGTTGCAGTGTACACAAGCATTTACTTTCTTGCAGAATAAACTATAATATGCCAAAGCTGTAATTTAATACCAAATTAGAACACAATCGCATCTCTAAGTGGATTTAATAGTGATAAACATGGCTAGACATGACATCTTTTGTGAAAACATTTGGGGCTTAATATCGGAAAGCTCACCCTTATTGCTCTGGGAGACATAGCTAAATAAAATTACATTTATTCATGCCGCAAATGCTTTTATCCAAAGCGATGAATGAAAAGTAGTACAGCGTTAGCGATTAGCCATGTGTGCTTGGGGAGGCCCAGAAGACACATCCAAAGAGTCATGTATATCATGAAATAGTATATTTGCATAAATGTTTCAATGCACCGAAGCAGTATAATTGTCCTTGCGCTACAATCTCAGTCTTGGGAAACAATGCATTGCACGCCCAGTAGTTGATTGTTCCTTCTTAAGCATCTTTGGTGACAGAATACAAGATGTGCACTGATTGCAGTGACAACGGTGAGACGCAGAGGGTTTACCTTGAAATGTGATGCAAAAATAGAAGAAAAAAATTTAATGGATGGTGGGTATTTTATGCCCTGTTGACTTTGTATATGCATATAAAGCAGATTAAACCAAAATTCTAGCAAGCCTAACCAAACCAAACGAGGCCGCTGAGCATCACTCCAGTCCTGTTTGTTTATTTTTATTATTAGTTTAAGTATTTGATTTATTTAGATGAGGAGAAGGACTTCTCTACTAAACTTTGAAGAAGGTGACTTTGCTGCATACAATAGTGCATAGAAAAACTATTTCAGCAGACAGTTCCTGAAGGCCGAACCATCTGGACAAAAGTGCCCAAATTGAGTTCCAATAATCACAGGTTTCGTAAGGATGCAACAGCAAACTGGCTATAAAATCTAACACCTGGGGTGGACATTGCATTTTAGATGTTGCAATCAGAAATAAAAGAAGTACGGCCAAGAACAGCAGTTGTCAAGAACAGAAGTGCAAGTGGGGTCGTCAAAGGTCATCCATGTGCAGGCTTTTCAAGTGTGGCTTTGGCTACATTGTTAACAGACACAATGGAGGTTTCAAGGGCTTCTTCTTGCACATAAAAGACTGCTACTGTATGTCTTCATCACTCATAGCGTTAGTCTATCTGTTCGGATCAACATTCAGCAGTGAGGATGTGTCTTGAAAGCATATAGGATTTATGTATAGGTCAGGCCTACAGCATGACTCTGCCTCGAGGTGGCAGCTGACAGCTGAGCTTAACGTTGGATACTAACTAAGACGAGTTGATCTGGATATTAGTTTAAAAAGGGTGTCAAACTCAGTTCCTGGAGGGGCAGGGCCCTGCAGAGTTTAGTTGCAACCCTGCTCCAACACAAATACTGTTCAGTTTTCAGATAAGCCTGAATGACTTGATTAGTTAGATCATGTGTGTTTAATTAGGGCTGCATCTAAACTCTAAAGGGCTCTCCAGGAATTGAGTTTGACACCACTTGTATAAAAGGACCACTCCCAACCTCAGAAATTGGGGATTTCTGTGAGAATAAGAAGACTCTAGGCATCACTGCCCATAAAGGTAAGCCTATAGACATTAAATCACAGACACAGCCCATGACTGATCAGGCTTCGGAGAGCTAGCTGGGCTCAGAGTCAATAAAAAGGCCCGATAGAGACAAGATGAGTTTGATACAGTGAACTGAGCAAAAAACAGGGACCAGCTGTATTGTATTATTGTATTATTGTTTGACCAACTACCTAAAAGGATTTAACCAGATCAAATCCATTTTATTGTAAAAGTCAAGACTAGAAAACTGTAAAATTCTACAACAAACGGAAAACTAAAAAAGATCTAACTTTACACTTCATTTTTACTTTTACTTAAAAAGCTTTTTAGGGAAAAAAAAAAAAAACATTTCAAGCTTTGTGTCACACCTTCTGTATATTACTATAGACTTTAACTTATGGAAAAGCTACTTATGATAAACTTTTTTCATGATTATTCATATGGCTTTCTCTTTTACTACCTGTATTATTATGGTGGCTGTTGGTATTTTACATGTATAAAAAAAATAAAAATAAAAAAGAATGTGTGCGTTGTTAGATTAACTGGCTTAAACTGCAATTTTTCTGCTTGCAAATTATTTTTAGTGTTGCATTTTTACTGAATTATTATGAAAACCACAGCTATGTGAGTGTGTGTGTGTGTGTGTTTATTTATGTAATTTGCTGTGCACTTAAAGAAATAGCTCATACAAAATGGAAATGTGGTCATTATTTCCTTATTTAGCTGTACTTATTTATTTTCTTAGTTGTCCATTTACTAATGTATTCTATTTATTTATTAACACACATACTTATTCATGTGTTTATTACTTTTATTACCTATTTATGTGTATATTTTTAATGAAATAATATAAATGAGTGGTCATATAGATAAGAAAAGAATTATGAGGGTGAGTAGACCGCCTTTTTTGGGAGGTGGGTGAACCTTGCATTTGAAGTCAAAAGGTGACTCTGGCACTCAACCTACCTCCCGGTTTCTTTTTCAATTTTGTGTCTGTGCTGCTCTGTGATAGACTGAATGAAGCACAGTCTTCCATCTGACTGCTTCCTAGATCAATTCTGTGCTGTTAACTGCACCTGTAATCCTCCTGCCTGCAAAAACTATACACTGACCACCGATCCACTCTCTCTACGGCTCTCTTTGTAACGGTGCCTGAACAAATGACCTAGCTGGCTTCAAATAGCCATGTCTTTCTCATCTTCTTCTTCTGGGATGCCTTTGTTCAAAAAAGCCACATCTCAAAAAGCAGTATCACACCACAAGTACATCTATTTATTCAGTTATATGAATTAAAGATCATGAACCACTGAAAATGCTGTGAAGGTAATTTACATTCTGAAGCTTCAAATACACTCAAGAGGCTCTTGGTGCTGTTTGTGTATTGAATATTCTAAACTGTCAGATTGCATTACAGCATATGCAGCTTTCTATCTCTTTTGAAGCAAAACATTTCACCAATTAATAACGTATCCGGTGTGATAGATGGATGGATGGATAGATAGATAGATTCTAATATGCTAAAATCTTAATAAGGTACAGTACAATATATTAGAACTTTGTTGGGAAACATCACTTAATATGTTGAAATGCTATTAAACTTTTAAACTCAACTATGTATGGCATACAAGTTTAAATATTTTTGAGGCCACCTGTACATAATCATAATATGGTCCTGCTAAGGTAGAACGCATGTTGTTTCCCAAACCCACAGAGCAGCAGCTGGTTTTTGGTAATGTTCCTAACCTCCAGCGGACAGAATTGAGATCGTGAATACCCTTCAGCAGCACAGATATCTAAGTCACATGTGCTCAAACACTAAGTGCCCCATTCATCACTCCAACGGCCCCAGAGTGCAACGAGAGCCGAGCAACGCAAGACTGTAAAACCTGGATTCTGCACCTCTCACATCTCTCCACGTGAGTATCTGGGTTTTTACATTTTGCACAAGACTCTGCAGAATAGCAATGACTGATATAAATGGGGGATATACAGTATAGACTGAAATACTGCTCGCAAACAAACAGCCACAGATAGGAAGTGTGATATACTGTAATGATGTGGGCTGTGTATTGTCAGAAAGAGGTCACTAGTTCTAACCTTACACTTAGGTCAATATCAAAAATACTTAACTAGAAATTCAAAAATAACAAACTTCAAATGCTGATTTAAAGAAACTGAATTTACATCAAATGAAATTCATACTGCTGCCAGTGTCTTTATGACATAAATGGAGGATGTGCTATGTAATATAAAGATGGCAAATATACTCAAATATAAAACAATATATAATACAAATATGCTGGCAAATATAAAAATTGATAAATTAACAAATAATTTAATTAAAAAAAAGATTATTGGTGCAAAGTTTTACAATAAAATACTGTGTCAGTGTTAGGGTTTCAAAGGGGTGGAAATTTTCCAGTAATTTTTAGAATATTTCCGAAATTTACTGGAAATGTTCCACCTTTTTGCAACCCTAGTCAGTGTCTCTCCTAGCAAAATGTCAGGTTATTAATGATGTATTAGCATTTTTGGTGAAATGTACTAGCAATTATGAAAATTGTTTCTAAAATTGTAGCAAAAAGTATAATATAATATAATATAATCTTTTATATTTTGAATTGTGCACTCTTGTTACCAAAACCAATCTAAAATCTAAATTTGAACAGTTTGGATCAGTTTTTAAAAGGGTACAAATAAGTATGCGAGTGAATGAATCAATCAACCCAATCAATCAGTTTAAAGTATTACACTCTGTACAATCAATCTGGACATTATCGATGTCATAATTTAGCCTAAAACCACTTTGAGCACAGGCTAAATTCTATAGAGACCCTATTCTTCACCAAAGTAGCAATCAGCTGCGTCGAGTCCATTTGAGAGAGAGTAGATAAATTGAGTTACTATCTGGTTTGATCAGACATTGAAGTTGAAACTAGAGGCCTGCTTTGATGTAACATCTGGGCGATGCACAAAACAATAAGGAAGGAAGGCCTGCGTGCTGATGTTTATGACAAACACAAAAGGACTAAGCCTTGGGTACAGCCATCTGCTCATGTATGGTCATATACGTGCATACACATGAGTGTGTCTCTGACGGGCACGTTTGCTACTGTGATTCTCCTGCCTGGAGCCGGATGGAGAGGAAGCCGGGTTACTCACCACCGTTCAGTCATAACATATTAAGGTTCTAAAGAGACAGTGAGTCAGCTCTCACGGCACAGTTTTAGGCCTCTGCTGTACAACCCATCCGCCTGTGTCGTCATCTCACTTCCCGTAAGGCTATGCATTACCATACACAGTTCTTAGTTTGGAGGCTCCTACAGTGACCTATAAAACTACATAACAGTGCCTTAAAGCAAAGGTCTTCAAGAGAGGGGCCCACGACCCCTAGGGGCCCCACAGTGATATTGCATAGCATCTGCAAATTATTCTTCGATTTATGCATTATGAAAAAATAAAAATAAAAATGAAGCTTAAAGATAATCTTTGACATCAAAATGCATTTAGTAAAGGCAAAAATCAGTTGCTTGACCTAAAAATAAAATTCAAGAAAGAAAAAAACTCAAAACATTTATATCTAGTAATATTATATATATTATATCTAGCATGTCTTTATTTTACTCACACAGCAGCGATTTATACAACTGTTAAAATCTATTTTTTATGATTATATATGACTGGTTTATTATTTCTAGTCCGCACTGATGTTTTACAGTTCTGACAATATTTTTATTTCTTTGTTTTTCCCGTGTTTAATGAACAGAATTTGCTTAATGTCCAGTGCATCCCAGAATTTTTCACAGCTCCATCAACCGGCCATAAACTTCAAGGACATTGGTTAGGTTATATACTGTAGCTTACATAAATATAAGGTGACCTGGTCGACTGATTAAAAAAGTCTCAGCAACATATAATTAATAAGAGACACATGCACTGCAATTTATGAAGCCAGCTATAAAGTGCATGAGTTTAATATCACGGATGCAGAGCCAAAAACAAGAGAGAAGGGGCCAGGGCACCCACGCAAGAACAACTTATTTCTTGGCTGTCACTTTTCATTAGGCAGCACAACAGACAGAGAGAGAGCTGACTGAAGTGTTGCATCAAATTTGCAGGCTGGTAATTCCAGGCCACCTGTGGGCAGTGTAAATATTTCAAAGGGGGCTCCCCCAGGCACTTGAGCTAATGCTGTGGACACTTTTATTTTTTTTTAAGGATAAGGATGTGAAGAAGTGTCAGGAGAGGGCCACCTGCTCTGTGCCTACACCAAGGTCACAGCAAATCACTGTCAGTTGCATACCATTCAAAATTGATATGACAATTTTATTTATTTCTTTTTTTTTTTAAGTGTGTACATGTGATGCAAAACTATCTGTATATCGTATGTGTTTGTTGGTTTGTTTGTTTTTTCGGATAGAATATTATACAATTTTACTATATTCCATAGCATTTTATTTCTTTAATTATTTATTTACTTAATTTACTTACATTATTGAATTTCACATTACAAACTACACACAGCCTTGCTATCAAAGGCCAATTTGAAATAATAACTTCAGGTTTATTCATTTCATTTTCCAAGAGTACCTGTTTTACCTGTAACACAGCATTCATCTACAAACACAAAGTAACGCCATGTAGGTGGAATGAAGGAAACAAGAAAGTAAAAAAAAAAAGAAAACCTGACATCTGGCGAAGTTTAGATTCTCATAGATAAACTGTATTCACATAAGACATCAAACTCGTGTTGATTATGTTAATGAGCAGAGATACTTTGAAATGCCGGTACAAAGGCAGCGGCTGACTAGGGACAAGAATTCAGTAAACATTCGATCAATCCTTTGGAGTACGCAGAAGTCTGTTTGTGTGTGGGCTTGGGAGAAAGCTCAGTACAGCTTTGTGCCTTTGAGCTCTATACACAGGGCAATATGGCCATCTATACTCGCTAATGACTGAAACGATGAAAACCAGGCACGGCACAACTACCAGTGCCACACTAAAACTGTTAAAAAAAACAACAAAAAAAGGAAAGTGCAAACAGTTATGTGGGGTGGGGGAATCCAGTATGAATTTGAAGAAAAACATGATATAACTGTACAGGTATTTTTCTAATTAGCTTCTCGGCAAACTCTAAAACAGTTTTATATAAAAAGAATGCAATGAACACTGTCCATTATCTAGGTTTATCTCGAGCATCACTTGCAATGTATATCTTTGTTCTGCTATTTTTGTTACATTGCACATATTTTACTGACTTAAAGCAATGTTTGCTTATATTTGTCACCATGGAGTCTTTACATTTCATTTATTTGTTTTAAAAAATACTGACTATTGAAACTAATCTAGTGAAAACTCAATTTGAGGAGCCAGTACAAACCCATTTGTATGGGGTATCTCTTTTAGACACTAAATTCATGGGAGCAGAGTATATAAATGTTTCATGCAACATGATTTAAAGATAGGGCAAGTCAATTGACTAGTATTTACATATTAACCCATCTTGCACTCGACAAGGCTGTGGTTATTGCTGCCAGGAGGAGGCACTGCGAAGAACAGAAAGTATGCGGTAGAAGCGATAGAATCTGTTCCATTCATATTCATTTATTTGGAAAGTCAGTGGATTAGCATGAGCTCTGCTTGTTTGTGACTTTATGCAAATTTTGCACATTTTCAGAACTGCACTTATTTGGAATTGCACTCTCACGCTAATTTGCGTTGTTTAGTAAATCTGGCCCTTGGTTTACCACTTTTGTATTCTTTCTGTCCACAATTTAGTTCTGAAACAACACAGTTTCTCTGTTCTAAACCAATTTAAATCAGTTGATAGGTCGAGTTACTGGCCAGCACAACAGACAAATTATATTCAATATATATTTTTGAACAGATCAGTGACCATGCTAGTCGTTACAAACTCATAAGTTCCGTAAAAATCAAATTAGTCTTCAAAATAGTATGCCCACCAATGTGTTGAAACCTCTTGCACTGTGGGAATTCCTCTCAAAGATAGAGTCTTTTAAAACCCTCTCCACGTTGCTGGAATGTGGTATTATTTCCTTATTCGAACCGATTTCCTTACAAGACTGTGATTATTTCCACAAGCTATCAGCTTTGTCGGTACTCTGGAGTCTCCTAGCGTTGCGGCACTTTCATGTCCCACATCGCCCCTCCTCTGTTTCTTAATATGTCTCCTCATTTCAAACACTGGAATGCAATCACCTAGTCTCCCTCAGTGGACACACAAATCAGCAAAAAGCCTCTTCATCTCGCATCTTATCAAAACAGTTCTCGCTTGACAAACGGCAGTATGGAATATATTATGAAAGCGTTACCCTCATAAAATATGCGGTACTGCAGCTCACGCACGATAATAAAGGAATAAAGAATCTCTCTATAGTGGAAAATATGCTAATTAGCCAAACAAAACATTCATCAAGAACTTTGCTCGTGGAAAGGGAGTCTGGGCGGCAGTAAGAGTGCTTCGTTATTGATAGACTATCTCATTGACCTGTTCTTGGCAGAGTTTGGAAATCGATGAGGCGTCGATCTCATATCCATATTCGGCCTGATGAACATATGGCGAAATGTTTTGTTCTTGTGAGGTTGGTGGAGCAGCTTCATTAATCATCGCTTCTTCTAATGGGCCAGCAGAGAGCACTCGCGCCTTCTTAACGACGCTGGAGCCTGTCCCGGCCTCTCTCTGGCACTGGCCTGTTTGGATGTCTTTCTGTGAGCCGAGAGTTAAGGGAACGGACCTCACAACCTCCCGGTGTCAAGGGAGCCTGTTTTGAGCACAGGGCACTGAGCACTGCTAAAGCATGCCACCCATTGGCCGCGGAGGCAGATGGGCACCACAGGGAATTCCGAGAGGTGTAGCGGCAAATCTGTCAACACACTATAAACATGGTGGGTAATTAATGTGGCAGAAAGGGAAGTCAGGCCCTTCCTCCAACGGTGAGGCCCATACTGGGTTAAGCTCAGACTGAGGAGCCCACGGATGAGCCATAACTGGCCTGACATTGAAGAAAACTGTACTGTTATAAGATGTGATGCAGTTGAAGGATATGGGAAGGTGCTCCTAAATGTTAACATTAGGGATGGAATAGCTGAAAATAAATATGATAAAATGCATGCTGTGTCTGATCTCACAGATATTGGACAGAAAACGGAAAGATTAGGTTTAAAGTCTGGGGTAGGGATCAAAAAGCCAGAGAATATGAACTGAATGTGAAAGCTTCTCCAATGTAGTGTTCTGGTAACTCATTATAGAACTGCATACATTATTTAACAGAAGTACATGCCAGTGCGCTTTCCTGAACTGAACTATAAGTCTAATTTGGCTATTCCTCTGGGGATTCGTACATTAGTAAAGACAGCTGGACATTTACCCGTATAATGTAATATACAGTTACAAAAATTCATTCATTACTATGAGGAATATACAGTGTGTGTGTGTGTGTTATTTAGCTCCAGCAATAAAACATGTCTTGAGAGCAAGACAAATATAGATGCTGCTGAATGTTGACTGTGAATGAATATATATATATATATATATATATATATATATATAGACAAAATATTTCCCAAATACAGTATTTTCTCAGAAAGCCAGGAATATTCAGCAGCATCTATATTTGTCTTGCTCTCAAGACAAGTTTTATTGCTGGAGCTAAATAACAAAGAGTACTAAGTTCAGCTCAACAATTGTAGGGATTTTGTTTTGTTGTAAAGGTCTTTATCATCCGTCTTAATGGCTACACTATCAGTTACACAACAAATGACCTAATTTCCTCGCACAGCGGCCGATCAAATAACAACACAGTCCTCACACATTTTGATTACTGTTATTCGTAATGAGCATGAGTATTTTCGTAGGTGACTACATACAGTACTGCCCTTTGTTTCAATACTTCAAAAAGAGGAAACAGTGGATTTATACACAGAGGTGACAAAAGCTATCAGTTTGTTGTTGGTGTAAAATGTGAAATGGACACAGACAAGCCCACGGACAGATTATTAACAGGCTACTAGGCACAGTTTAGTGGTCTTCTGTTACCTATAAAGCTAGCTTTAAGGAGGTATAAATCTCAGCAGAGCTGAAAGCTATCTCTCTCGGGATCAAGACCGTGTGCCTGTATGCTGAAGAAATCACTCAGGGGTAAGGGATAGGTGTGGGAATGAGAGGAAATGGCTACATCCACGGTGCCAGGTTTTTGTGCCCTGGCTACAGTTACTGTAGCATCTTGACCCTGCAGTCTGGTGCCCACTTAAAAAGGCCAAAACAAAGGTTTGAGGTTTTGCTCCTCTAAGCCCTGCTGGTAGATGTCGTAACTACACCATCTGGCAGCAAAAAGTTTGATTCTCCATTTACAGGCACACAAAAAATATCCTTGCTGAAATAACTTTTCCAAGCAACATTTAACTAATAAATCAATTGTATTTATATAAAGCAAATAAATAATATAGATGGCAGATTCCATTACATTACAATAGACAATTTACCCTTTTTGAAACAGACTTGCGAGCAAAAAAAACAGTATGAATATAACAAAATATTCAGAAGTAAAAGTACCAAAAAAGGGCCAGATGGTTGCAGTTTGGAAAAAAACTCCATCATCAAAGTGCGTTCATATTTGTTGGCTAACCTCTGCATGGCTGTATAACAAAACCTTCAAAAAACCATCATCTGTCCTGTAGCGGGATGAACGCGGCTCCATTTTTGAGTGTCATTCAGAGGTGCGTGTGCTTTTTTGTCTGTAAGCTGGAGATAAGGTCAAATGGTAGCCATAGAACCAGCTGAAAACCACATGTCCGGTCCTAAATGCCCAAGCATTACGCATCCGCGGGGCAAAGCGTGAGAAAAAGACAGATGAAGGGGACCTGGCAGATCTGGGAAATCATGCTCAGTTCCAACGCAATAAGTGGGACATTAATCTGTCATTTTGGCTCAAACAGACTGGCCATTCTGGCTCGGTTTGTCCACATCTGCAGCGAGGAGAGCATTCGTGCATGAACAGAGAAGCTAATGGAGTCACTGAAGGGTTCGAATGCCCTCTTATGACACCATATTCTCTGCAGCAACAGGACTGATGTGATGATCGTTCACCCGGCCAGAAAGCCAAACGAGTCTCTGGGCTCAAGCGCGGGGGGCCCTGCAGGTGTTGACGCGACCCAGCGGGACTCCCGCTCACCTGTGTGGCCACTGCGACAGCTGCTGCAGGGGGAAAAAAAAGCTGCTGGAGCACCCCATCAACACTTTCTATATACGCTCAAGTGTGTGTTTTCCTGTGTTTATTTTTCAGTCGCGACTAACTTGCCTGCTGGGGGTTGGAGTAATTACAAGTCCGGCTTAGCCTAGTCATTAGAATTTATTTATTATCCATCAGAAGAAGGAGAATATAATTAGAAATCACAAGGATACAAACATGCAATTACTATTCGAATACATGTCTCCTCGACAGAGGCCAGAGAAGCCTTATTAATAATTCAGAACAGCTTCCTCTAAGAGCCCAGTGGTACAACAACTGACAAGCTGTGTCTGCTCGGCTCCTAATGAGGATTAAGAGCAGTGAGACACTAGGATGTGTCTCTCATGACAAGGAATGACCGGTCGACTGTGCCGGGTCCATAATGCAAATAGGTGAAGATACAAGCTACACACGCACCAGAAAAAATCTAGCATCTGAATCAGATGATAAAAGATATTTATTTCACAGTAATAGTAGGTGCAATAGGTAATTGTCATCAGAAACATTTCGTGATACGCTGGTCGAAAGTCACTTCACACCCCAATGGCAATCTAAATGCATTTATACGTAATTATATATTCTGTGGAAGGCGTGGGACCAAAGAAATGCTACCAACCCCAACTTTTAGATGGTAATATAAATATAGCAGGCCTGTAATGCATTGGTTTACAAACAATCATATATCAATTAAACAGACACTTTTCATCACTTTTCATATATATGGAAAATAATGACTAGTTGTAATAGGGGGAAAAATACATATGTTAATAAATTATGAATACCAACCTTATACAGTCATTTGGACTATCAGCTAAATGACAAATACATGCAAGAGCATGCCTACAGTCCCTTAATGACTTAGGGAGTACTCACACTAGGCAGTTTGAACCGTGCCGAGTGCGTTTGACCAACAAAGTGCGGTTCGTTTGACTAGTGTGAGTGCTCCGAGCCGTGTCCAGGCGCAGGACGTTTAGCCGTCCCTGGCTCGCTTGGAAAAGGGTGTGCCAGAGCACGGTTCAGTTGGACTTGGGCGCGGTTCGCATGTAGTTGAGCGCTAACTGCGCTGGAGCAAGGAACAAGACGTGCAACGTCACGTTTTTGCGACGCTCCAAAACCAACATAGTGGGGAAAGGGTCGCTTCGTTCTATGGCACAGGTGCAGTGTTTGTTTAACAATAGGCTGTAAGAGGGCTGTGGACCACCATAGACCGAGCGACTCAAAATTACTATCCACAAAGTAAACAGAGAGATGAGCGCAGCTCTTCCTGTTTATCCTGAAACCGTCGCACCATGCACGTCCTGATTTTGCTGAGTTAGCCGTGTTACAGGGTTAACATATTTAGTTGACCCTGGAACAACATTTTATTCCAAAATTTTAGTTTTATTCTCTACACCTAAACTTAACCCTACCCATGAGTAATGCCTAAAATCAGAGGATATGATAGATGACACTGATGTACGAGCACCAAACACTGATTGTAAGCCTAAACTTCACAAAAACTATAAACTGGTTCTTCAAATCTGATTGGCTAATCACAAAGTTGTTCCAAGGGACACGCCTAACTCAGCAAAATCAGGTTCTGCGGCTCAGGCATCATTAGGTTATTATAAACCAAAAAATAGCATTTGGTTCTGCAGATCAATTTTTAAAATTGTGCTTCATAAACAAACAAACAATCTTTAAAATATCATATTTTGTGTTCAACAGAAGAATGAAACTCACATTAGTCTGAAACAACTTGAGAATCAGTAAATGATTCATTTTTGGTAAACTGCTCCTTTAAGATGCATTAGGTACCTTTGTGAACTGGATTAACGTCAAGGTAGGGTCCAGGTGTGACCGTGTGGTGTGTATTAACAGGTGCTGTTTGAGGTGTATACTGATGGAGGCTCTGTGCGGGCGAGTATCTCTCTGAGAAGTATTGCGGAGGGGAACTCTGGTAAAGATGTTGTGGGTTTTGGGGGCCGGGATTTTGATGTAAAGCCGGGTATATTCCAGAAGATGGCGCATATGGAGGCGGTCTCTGCTCTTCATGATGGAAACCATAGTTCACGCGAGAAACATTGTCATAGGTCTGAAAGAAATTAGGGTTTTGTCAGTTTCTTAAGTTTAAAAAGCCTTTGCAACAAGTTTTGTTTGACAATTATATCAAATTAGAAAAATATACATCAAAAAGTTACTTTAGACTACTGTGTCCATGTTAACAATTACAATATAACTAACAATGTGCAGACTGTTCCAGGAAATACATACCTATTAAGCAAATATTGTTCCTTATTAAAACAATCATACACACAATAGAGTTAAAAGATAAACTCAGTGATTTTTTTTTTTTTCATGTTGAATGCAGTAGAGACAGGAAATAGGCTGTACTTGCTTTTATCTTACAACCATGACCAGGGGCCCCTAGGCTACAGGTTGCTGTAGCCTTAAATGTTTATTTTAATCCAATGGATATTAAGTTTTTTCTTTCTTTTGACCAATTGGGGGGCCCTAGGCTGAAGCCATATAAAGCCTGTGCATTGATCCGGCCGTGCTTACAACACTAATAAATAAAAAAAATGATTTCATTTACTTAAGTCTAAATATCCAGTATAGGCCACTTGAAATGAAATATTACATTGTTACATAAACAGGATGAATAAATGTATATTTATATGAACAGGTCCCTGTTGTTTATTCAGAAAAAAACATCCTTATGAAAACGACCTGTACATTTTAACCAACTATTAACAATTGTGCTTTATGTTTTCATCAGTGTTTCTTTATGAATTCAAATGTAACTGCCTTTCCTCTTTTTAAAGATCTAAAACAACTTTACTTATGAATCATTAGGTGCTTAGTTAATGCTTTACAAATATGGCTCATCTGACTGACAGTGTCCGAATCGTTTCATAAAATGAATGACACCGGGGACTATGAGATCCAAATGTGGCAGAAGATGATAAATCTGGACAGATAAGAGTTAAGGAAAGGAAATACGACTCCAGTATATCATGTCATTACCGTGTCTGTTGTCTGCATTGTTTGCCTTCGACTTCGTTTGAATTGCAAAACGCAATCCAAAAAAACTTCTGAAACTAAGAGCTGCTGACAGAACATACCGCAAAACATGCATTAGACTCACAAAAAGCAACGCGTCCGTATGAAATGATAAGTAATGGCAAACCAATAATAATTTTAATAATATATAGTAAAACTCACCTGACAGAAAGTTCTCCTCGTGTTTGAGTGTTAGCGGACTCTCTGTGTGTGTAATGTGCAGCCACCGCCACACCTTTGCTCGGTAAAGCAGCTGAAGCACCAGTCAGGTTAATAGAAAATATCACCTGGTTAGAAGGAGAGCACTCCACTGATGTTCTACTCAGCAATAACCTGGCCTTACAATTCTCTCTCTTACACAACTTTGCATTGTAAATTACTAACCAAACATGGTGTGTCAATAACAGGAAAAAAATAGAAAACATTCTTCCTCTTAACCACGCTTCCTTATTGTTCACTTATTTTCACAGTGAGGGCTTTGAATGAGCTACATGTAACATTACAAAGCGTTTTAATGGTTTCTAGGCATGTTAAGTTCCCATTTTCTCCAAACATAACATCACCATAAGTTCCTTAACTATAATCTCTGGGATTTGAATGCTACGGTTCAAGAGAAAGATTAAAATGACGGAGAAGTGCGAAGCGAAAAGCACAAAAGCAGTGGCTATTATTTCGTACACAACAGGTAATGCTGTGGATATAGGCAAAATCGTTTATAATTATGACTAATATTGCTTCTTGTTGTCAAGGTCATGCTGTTCTGTTAATGCATGAGCTTCATGTTAACCTGTCTGCACCGCACGTGCCCTTCAGTAATCACAAAAATCTTTGAGTTGTGTTACTTTTTAACGAACAAAGTATCAACTTTCACATTCTGCCAAATTCATCAAACATATTCATAAAAAAAGAACTATAAAGAGGATTTTTTTTACTATATTTATTCGCTATTGCATATTAATAACTAAACGCATACAATTCAGTTACTTGTATTTAATTGAAAGCATTTATGAGCGCGTGCAGCTGTGACCGGAGAAGGCGCCACCTCGTGGCAGAAAGTGAATTTGCGTTTCCAGTGTGCCTATCTTACCAGAATCATAAAGAGCTTTATTTGCCAAATATGTTTGCACATACAAGGAATTTGTTTTGGTGTTAGAGCTACCAGTACACAGAGTACACAACAACAACATAAAGAAGGATAAAAAAATATTTTAAAATTGTATAAATTGTATTTTATGTACAGGGTGCTATGGGTTAAATAGAAATCGTATAAAAGGATGTACTATACTGCAGGGTGATATATATTTTTGCACAGTGGGAGAACTATTAACGGATCATGATGTATATTGCCTGGGCAAAGAAACTGTTCTTGTGTCTGACTATCCTGGTATTCGGTGCTCTGTAGCGCTGACCAGATGGCAAAAGTGTACATATGTTCATATTAATGCAACAAACGACCCATGTTTTTATGCAGCAAACATATTTGTAAATGTGAAAGAAGTTAATGTACCTTTTAAAATATTATTATGTATTTAGTATTTGTTTTAAATATAATATGTTTGACTTTTTCATTAAAATGGTTTTAAAGGTGAAATGCCATTTTATACAATTTTTCTGTGTATGAAAACAGTAAATCAATGTCATTTTACAGCTTCAAGTAATGTTACTATAGACATTGTTCGACCCAGGTCTACAGTCAAGTCACTTTTGTTTATATAGCGCTTTTAACAATACAGATTGTAGCAAAGCACTGAACATTATCAAATAGAAGAACAGAGTGATGGTAA
>JAUCMU010000001.1:18797506-18819508 GCA_032275025.1 Enteromius treurensis
TCCAGTCCTCATCCACTGTGGTCCAGATTGCACTATAAACTCGTGACGCATGCAGTGGATCTGTCTGCACTGAGACTTCAGCAGTGTGTGTGTGCGTGTGTGTGTGTGTGTGCTTGCATGTCGTGTCATCACACATGAAATACATGGACATCTAAATTTTCTGTTTGCAGAATTTTAGAGTCTTGAAGAACAGAGTTTAATCCATCCAAAGCTCTTCTAAAATGCTGTCAAACAGGATTCATATATTTGAAAACTGCAGACAAGAAGATCTTCAGAAGTGAATTCAAATTTTGAGTCTCAACAACACAGAAGAACATTCAAATGTAGCCGTTCATGCTAACCCTTTTAGAATTTATAATCTCATCATTCATTTTGTGAACTGAGGGAAAGACATGTTTTCAGAACGAACGGAAGTTTCAGCCAAACACAGTGGCGTTATATTTTTGAGCTCCTAACAACCATTCGCTTCAATACTGTCGCATCGGCACTGGTGCAGTTGTGTTCTGAAGCTGTAAGGGAGGACTGAAGAGATCAAAACATTTCCTACACCATCACAGAATGGCGCAAATAGATTTTGAACTTTTTTTAAATTTCACCGTGATGCTGTCAGATGAGCACTTTAGCTGTATTTCACTGTGACTGACAGACATGTTTTATTTATTTTATCAGGCAGGAATGTATTTTTGCACCTGTCACAGATATTTATGCCAAACGTATGTGGACACCTGTGCCTGTCCTGTTCCAGTGATGTTCAGGTCTGGTGTTTCTGGACCGGTCCAGAGCTCCTGAATTTTGTATGTGTGTATCACAAAGATTCATTTTGCACTAGAATTACTGGAACAGACAGAGTTCTGCCGTCCAAATATGTTTGACCATGATGTGCATAATGTTTGTCTGTTAAATATTGCAGTGTGAAATGCTTGATTTTCTTTGCTGAATCATTTCTGGTCGTCAATATTAAATGTTGAATCAGGTATTTTTTAACATTGAGGACGATATAAATTATAATCACGAGGTTTTATTCGTTTGCTGTGAGTTTAATTGTGTGGCGTTGAACGTTTATTCTCTCCGAAGATAGCTGTAAAGAATCTGGAACTACACCACAGCTTTAAATGCTTTCAAAATATTATTTTGAGGGAAAGTCCAATAACTTGAAATTCCTTCATATGCTGAGAAATTATTTGTTGAGCTATGCATTATAAATGGATTCCTTGCCATTAAAATAAATATAGCAAGCCTTCTAGTTGATTTCTGGTTATTTACATGAAAACAATTATTATGCACTTATCAAAACATTTATGCCACTTTCACAGACAAAAAGAAAACAAATGGATGTCTATTGTTTATTCCTGTTTAAAGTCCAAATGCAGCTGTAATAAAGCACGGCACATTTTCATCAGACACAGAGATAGTGTCGGCAACCTTTTGATACGTTACAGCATAACAACAGTAACTATAGCAACAAATGAGCCTTCAAGCACTATTTACATAATGTACAGATTTCAGAACCAACACCTGCTGCTTATTCCTCTGTCTTCCTGAATTCAGGTTTCTCCTTCCCGCTCTGGCTTTGGTGTTTAATCCAAAACATTCCTGCATCACGTCAATCCCTCGGTTACTTTATTTGTGGTTCTTGATAAAGTGATATGAGAGCCAAATACTGTGTAGCACTCACAAGGCCATTTAAAGATTGATATTGCATTTCCCTCTGAAGAGAAATCACTTACACGGCTTTTTAAAGGCAAAGCAACATTCACTTAGAAGCATGTATTTTCATCCTATGCGAGTGATTCGAGGCAAGGCCACTCTGCAGTATTTTAGGCAACTACAGTTCTACAGTATGTAAATTGGTGTAATGTACACAGTAAAATCATCTATATGATGTCTCACATTAAGATCAAATGGCTATTGCACAGCTACCCATGTCTTATACATTTGCATATCCTATAGCAGACATCGACAGGATTCAAACAGCAGGAAGGCATATATGTACAGAAAAAAAAAACATATATATATATATTTATATATACAGCAGCACAAATCTAAGAACAATAAAGACACATCTCTGATTGTGATTGTGACATCAGCAGCTCTGGTCCCACCAATCCTCTGCCAAAGTTTGCTGTCTGTATTTCAGAAATCATTGATCATATCTGCACAGGAGTAGCTGTGCCCAAATCTGTGTTTACTTACTCGCATCCCATATTCGTTTTTGCAAATGCAGAAAATCTCAACTTTCTGTATTGTGTCCTCAACCCATTTATTTGCTTGTGAATGAAGTTCTGGCGTAAGACGCCCAAAGCACTCCTACAAGGTGATTCAAATTTTGCTAGTAAGCTTGGGTTACTTGAAATTAGTTTACATACAGAAGTCGTCATCAGCAGCCCAAATTAGGGAAATTACCCATGCAAACTTTGGCTTGTTTAGTGAACCTCACCTCACAAAAAAACAAGTGTACTTTTTTTGTTTTTATCAACCTCCATCATGCAAATACCAAACACAACATTCAGTTTTAATCAGTAGCACTGGATAATGATATGATGACAATATCAACAATCATAGTAATACTAACAGCGGCACAATTTTTGGCACCACGTCAAGCGTGTGAACTTATTTCATACACTTTAGTTGCCATATTGTCTCGTGGCGCAACGGTCAGTGCTTAGAGCGGTTCGCATGCTGATCAGCCGCACAAATCTAACGTGTTTTTGCCAAAAAACCCAGAGATACTCAAGGGAATTCTGTGGCAGTCTGTTTCTGTATATCTCAGAAAGTGAAGAATGTGTTTCCTCTCTCTCTCGTGGCAAAAGAATAAATAAAACTGTCAGTCAATAGGCGTGTGGATATTAACGGCCCACCGTTAAAGGAAAGAGGTCAAATCACACAGAAGTGGTGACTGAGGAGGGTAAGGCGGGTGAGTTAGAGGCATTGACTGGTTGTCAGCTGGTTTATCGGGAGGTCACTCCCTGACACGCTTCTTGGCAAGTTGCTGCAGATTGGCTGTTTCCATGGCGATCGCTGAAGATGCAGGGGTCATGCGACCCCAGGAAGAAGAACCTGTGGATGCACCTTTGAAGACTTTACCTGGAGAAGAGTGAAAGAACCTTCATCACCCTACGATCAACCCTGCTGATTTTCAGAATGACATCAGGGCAAGTTAATGCATTCCTGAGGTTATTACTTTCTCACACTCACACACACTCAAGAGTCGGTTTGGAGATTCTGTAATGTTTCTGAATCATTTTGTGATAATCGATTAGTCTGTTAGCACATGCTGTAGCGTTCAGTGATGCACCAAAGTTCTTCATAACAGAAAATATTGGACCAGCTCTGCAGAGCCGAAACACTGATGTTAAATTAGAGCTTCTTCAGTGGCACTTTTCAAGCGTGTCAGTGTCACAGTGTCCAGGGTTTCATGCGCAGTGTGTGGATAAACTCCCTTAACTGTATGGATTCTGGATTTCTGTCACATTTACCTCAGGAACGTCATTCAGTAGAGCCGCAATAAAAACGCATGGAAATGCCCCTACTGATTTTGAGTGTTGATCATAAAATAAACTAAAACTAAAGATTGTTCCAGGACAAAAACTAATTTTGGTGCATCACTAATTGTGTTTTACGGCGAGATCTCGTCTCTGTGTGATGTGTGGACGAATCACTCAAGCAAGCACTGATGTCACAGAAGACGGTACTCAAGCACTGACGACAAGCAGCATGAGCTGAAACTGTTACCATGGCAAAGAGAGGAAGAGGAGGAGCTTAGAGAGGAGATCCTGAGCTCGTTCTGCTGGAAACACTCAGACAAAATGAGAGAAATAGAGGAAAGACAGAAGAAAGAAAGAAGGAGGTCGAGATTCAAGATGAGGGACCAACACAAGACAAACAGCACTGAACACAGCTTCTCTGAGATGATGGGACACTCACCTCTAGATTTGTTCGCGCCTTCTTCAGCACATCCCGTGTCCGGGAAACTGAGAGACAGACGTGTTTGTTAAAGCTCAGATGTTGATGACATCATTACACCAACAAGCAGACCACATAGAACAACAAAAGAGCAAACTCACTTTGACAAGCTTCAAAATTCTGAAGCAACTGAAAGTGATTAGTCTAAGCTTCTGACGGGTTATTGTTCTAACACTGTGTCACCCTTTCGTTTAGTTTTTTTGCTTTCGTTCCTCTCTTCAAGCTCAAACGCAATTGTTATCGAAGACATTAAGCCAAACCAACTCTGTTCCGCAGGCGGATTTTCTGTGATGGAGCGAAATGAACAAAGCCAAGTATACTTCAGGCATCATGTGTCGTGTTTGGGATGATTAAATTACACAGTGACGACTACTATGCAGGTGTGCTGTTTGACACTTATTTGGAACCTATTTTTACTACAGGCCTTAATCCTGGTGTTAGGCTGAAAAGCACTGTTTGTTCATGCATGGACTCACGCTGGTTGACAATGAAGGTCTCCATGCTTTCTTTGGTTCGGTTGGAGCTGCGCAGACGCTGGATGGTTCCCTGCAGAACCTCCTCCTGTTCAGCGATCCTCAAACGCAGCGACTGGATCTCCTCATGCATCGACTGCTCCTGAGAGCAAACAGCGTCACATTCAGATCGGTTCATTCACATTAACACTGCGTTCATTTTTAGGGCTCAATGAATACGTTTCAAACCCTCTGAATGAGATGAGCGGGACCGTCGCTGCTCGGAAGCGCTGCCCGCCAGAACATCTTGAGCAGAGAGACGGCCTCGTCCAAAATCTGACACAAGGTCTTGGTGTCGGAGAGCAGCGTCTTCACTGTGTTGTAGTCCAGAGCCTGTAAGAGCAAACACATGACACCTCGCCACTTGCGTTTGACCACAAGTGCTCTGATCTGTCATGGGTATGAACATCACCTTCCCTCCGCTGATCTCTAGCAGGGCTGATCCGAGACTGGCCTGCAGAGCCGCCTCCATCCGCTGCACCAGCGCCCGGCCCTCTATCACCTGCTGCTGCAGAGCGCCGTAGTCATCCACGTGACCGATGGCGTGCCGCCCGTTACGGTTCGCAAACGAGCCATCCGGAGCTTCTCCTTCCAGATCTGCATGAGGCTCCAGTGAGTCTGAAGAGAAGATGCTTTTTAGTCCTTCTCATCAGTCTAATTACCTGAATATTGCTCTAATAACTAGCTTCCTCCCAGAAGTACTTCAGCAGGTCCCAGGGGGTCGGTGAGAATCTCAGATTCTCAATGAATCAAGAGGCCACATCTAATTGTAGGTTCAATTTACTGTTTCACAGAAGAACATTGATAAAAGTTCAAACTACTTGATGGTAGGGGTGTAACGATTCGCGTATCGTACGATTCATGGTCATTTTCCAAATCATCAAAGCGATCACTTGTATCTTCTTGTTAGTGGACACTTGAGAGAGCAGAGCACGTGCATGTCATTATTTAGTTGTTTGGAATGCACTTGTCCAGAAGTGGAGCGATGTGATTTCCTCATTATCTTCAGCTGGCATGTTCCTGTGATAACCAACTTTGCGGTGTGCGTCAGCAGATTCTGATTAGATTAAGGGACAGATGCATTGCATAAAATCCTTTTATTAAAAAAAGTGTTATATATTATATATAAAGTTTTTATATATTAGCATATTTTAAAAACACATATAAAATATTAAATGTATGTTTATTTGCAACAGTTATGCTATCAACAATAAAAAGACATTTATGACATTAAAACAGCGACATCTGCTGACACACATCATGTTGCGTTCATTATCACAGGAACATTCCAGCTGAAGAGAATGAGGAAATTACATCGCTCCACTTGACAAGTGCCTTCCAAATGACTAAATAATGACACGTACGTGCACTGCTCTCTCAAGTCCCCACTAACAAAGGGATAGGGATGATCACTATGATTTGGAAAATGACCATGAATCGTACGATACGCGAATCGTTACACCCCTACTCATAATAAATATACACAAAACACATATATATTATGCATACAAAAACTTTTATTTTGGATGTGATTAATCATGGTTAGCTTTAGGGATGGCACGGTTCATGAAAAAAACCCGAACCATTCGGTTTGCTTGTCTCGGTTCGGTGCATGCATGCGTCGCATGGTTCGACAGTTCAAGACATGCACGATGTAGCCTCGTGCCCCGTACAGTATGTGACGTTAGTGTGTTTCCCTTTAGCTGTGTTCACACCAGATACGAATCGCGCCGCAGGATGTCTAATCGCGTCTCTAATCGTGCATTGACTTAACTTGTAAATCTACAAACCGAACCGTGGGTTTTGTGAACCGTGTCTCCCTTAGTTAGCTGCCGTTATTCCATGTCAGTGTAGGATTATCCTTTTAATATGCTGAAAAGTGCTTTCATATTATTTTAATTTAAAGTTTCAGCTTAATATTTGTGCGTAAACCACAACAATCATGCTTTTTATTAAAGTTAAAAAGAGCAAAATTTCTTAATGTATTTTTTTTGTAGCAATGTAAAACTCTTTACTCTAACTTTTTATTAATGCAATGTTTCTTTACTGAATCAAAATATATGTTTACATTTGTTTTTTAAAAAAGTATGCCATACTTTTTGTATAAACCCAAATATTGGTTGGGTTTTTATTTTATTTACTGTTTAGAAACAAATCCTACATCTATTCTTTTTTTTGTATGTCTTATAGATTAACAGGATGGGTGTTGTTGAAATTGTTTAATGGATTCTTCTGGAGCATTCAGATCCATAAAGGTCAGCTGGAGATGGTAAAGAAAGCAGCATCTGAGGTCAGACATCTCATTTCTTCTTATCTGCACTACCACACGTACTGTAACGACTCCCAAAACAGCCACAGATAAAACCATCCGTTGACAAGCTCACTCATTACAAGTAGATATATATATACATTTCATTAATGAACAATGTCTATCCACCACCTTCTTTACATATGTTTAATGTAATATAATGGGTGGGCAATTACACATCTAAATTCTTTATACTGTTATCTTGAAGTATAACAAACATTTTATTTTGTGTTCTAGTACAATGCTCCCTTGGTCTTCCTTCCTGTTCACAAGTCTCACATAGACTACCTGCTCATCACCTTCATTCTGTTTTGTCACAACATCAAAGCCCCTCACATCGCAGCTGGCAACAACCTTAACATCCCCATCTTAAGGTACAAAGTCACGAGGATCTTGTTGTTGTTTTTAAGATGCATTGTATTTCGACAATAAACAGTCAAACCGATATATGAATATAACACAAGTATGTATGCGTTGTAACCTGCATAGCACACTCATTCGGAAACTGGGAGGATTTTTCATTCGCCGTAAACTGGATGAGACTTCAGACGGGAAGAAGGATGTGTTATACAGATCACTGTTACATGCAGTAAGTCCACAGATCAACTTGTGTAGGCATGTTAGTCCAAAAGATTCAAAGCAGATTTAAAGAAAGTTGTACCTTAAAAGTCACAGTGAAAACATGCCAAGGAAACTACCTAAGATGTTATATAGTGAAGGGAAAAACTTTTCTTCCGGTCCTTACTATAAATGCGCATATATTACTGTTCAGAACCTTTGGGTCAAACTTTCCGATAAAATGACTGCGTGCGGTTTTGTGTGGTAGATTTAGGGCTGTCCCCTATTCGTAGACTAACCATTAGTTGTCCATCACAGAAAAACACCTACAGAAAGTGGCGAAGTCACTGTGTGTCTTTGTGTGCACTCACAATAAACATAACAAAACATTGTGCTTGGTAAAATAATGAAAGTAAAGAGGGTGCTTTCTGCCTTCTAGATCTCTAAGCACTTAAAAAAATATATAAAACACCATATTTGCTTCACAGACATGAAAATATATCTGTTAGGGCTGTCGGTTTAAGATGTTGACTTAATTAGTGATGAAAAATAATGCAATTATTATATAATCAAATATTTTAATGCAATTAATGCACTTCTCCTGACCTGTACGTCATCTTACATTTCACACAGTTGACTGTTGACAAATATGATGCAGGGCAGGAACTTCATAAATGCAGTAATGGCCTAAAATTCACAATGCTTCTGTATGAGTTTTTGTCTCATATTTATATCACATGATATGCGATATCAAACAAACTGAGAGAGCCTTAACACACGAGTGCTGCTGTTTGTCCTGAACATAACAAGTGTAAAAGTGATTTTATACATCAACAGTTCAATAAATAAGTTATTATTTATTGAACTGTTGATAACCACTACTTCAACTTTATGTGTGCACTTGAGTGCCGATTGGCGTTTGGCAATTAAAGGCTTATTAATTAATATATTAATATAAACTTGCGATTAGTCGACTAATTTGCTTAAAATGAGCGACTGCTAGTCTACCAGAAAGATCTTAAGTCGATGGCAGCCCTATGTAGGAAATAATCTTGTGAGCGACAGGAAACATGAGCATCTGTAATATGTTCTTTTCTTGTGCTTTAGTTAAAATCACATGGTGATTGTCATTGTAGCGACTGTAGAGAGGTGATTAGAGGTAGATGTCACCGCAAGCTGATGGATTACTTCTGCATTATTCATGCTGTCTCCTGTTGAGCTCCACATTGCCATAATGGACTGCTTTAATTGTAGGGAATTTGCAAAGGGTGGGTCACGGATCTTAAGGACTGTAATATTCGTTGTGGGTTATTCTTCTGTTCTCCTCTCAATTTCAGTACACGGAAGAGTTGTTGCGGCAGCAGCAGTTTCTGGAGGTGTATTTAGAGGGCACACGTTCTCGCAGCGGGAAGCCATCTCCAGCACGTGCGGGCATGCTATCAATCGTGGTTGATGCACTCTGTGCCAACAGCATCCCTGATGTTCTGATCGTGCCTGTAGGCATCTCTTATGACCGCATTATAGAGGGAAACTACAACAGTGAGCAGCTGGTAAGTGGCGATATACAACATGAAGCTGACATCAAGTTTACTCCTACAGTATTGTCACTCAAAGTTTCTTGAATTGAGAAATCAAGTGTTTGGAAACCACAGACAACATTAGCACCATGACACAACTTGATCGGCTGAGCAAAAACCACAACAGCTGATGACAGACAAAGGACTGGAAACTGGAAAAAGTACCCTAGAGTGTGTATCTGTAAAATCAACATCAACCTCCAGAAGTCTGGGAGGACGCTCTGACAATCTGCTGTTTGTAAGACTCTTAAATTTTGATATTTTGATGACCCTGGAACAACACTTGAATCCAACATTTTTGTTTTGACCATATATTTACACCTAAACTTACCCATGAGTAATGCCTATAATCATTTTTAATGATAGATGAATGACACTGATGTACAAGCACCAAACATTGAAGCCTAAACTTCACAAAAACTATAAACTGGTTCTTCAAATCTGATTGGCTAATCACAATGTTGTTCCAGGGTCAACAAAGATGTTGACCTAGGGACATGTCGAACTCAGCAAAATCAGGTTCTGCACACATGCCCTAATGTGTCCACATACTGAATTCTGATGCAGCTAAATTCTCAATAAATGTTTTTATTGATTTATCTTAGTGTTTCTGTTGTTGGATTAATATATGAAAAAGTGACATCAAATTGATCGAATCGTCGTCTGATAAAATCAAACAGGCTACACATAAGATAATCTTTTTCGCTGAATGGAGCAGACGAAGATAGAGATGCGCAGCGGGAAAGATCAAGAGACCTTGTGCTCATGCGGCAGTCAGTATCAGATATTTTCGTTTGCTACAAGTAGGACACACACGACGCACGTTGGTAATAAACACCGTAAGCATTTGCGTGTCCGTGCTTAATACGCATCTCATGAAAAGCTTTTTGGGGTCCCCTTATCTTTTGGGGGCCCACGGCAGTTGCCTACCTTTGCCTAATGGGTAAGTCCGCCCCTGCCCGTGGTTCAGAATTTTGAAGCCGGCTTAAAAGGATGGCTTCAGCGAAGCCTCAGCGACAGCGGAGAGATATAATTACTAACGGTCAAGATGATGCATAGTTACCCGGATGAGCTTGTGTTATTAGTTTTACCGGTTGTTATCTGTGAATAACAAACCTTGGAATGTGGCGACTGACCAATCAGAATCGAGTACTCCACGAAGCTGTGTAATAAACATATGTAATGCAGTTAACGGAGGGCCAGAGCTCACCAATGTCTTTTTTTTTTTTTTTTTTACACAAATTGCATTTATTAAAGTGAAAGAAACATGAAACTTTTCAGATGCATGCTCCATTTCACCTCAACCTACTGTTAGAAGATATTTAAATGAAAGTTTTTGTAGCTTTAAGGATTCATCTGTTTCATTTAGAATTTATTGTTTGATAAATATTCACTCAATATCTTTATATTTCCTACTTGCTAAAGGGCACAGGTAGCTAAATATGACATTTATTATAATGGGTTTAAGTAACGATTGTTTAATGTTCCCTTAAATTAGAAGTTGTTCTTTTTGAAAGTCTAGTAAATGTTAAAATTGAAAGCTCTTCATTATACAGTAATGTTAGCATAGTAAACATATTACATATAGTCAATGGTAAAATATTATGAAAAAAAATAACAATTTATAAACTCAACCTTCATCATAAACTGGTATAAATGATAATTTATGTTATCTTTATGTTGCCTCTACAGTTTTGACAATGTATGCATATACATATATTTATATATTAAAAACATACATATGCAAATTATATACTACACGCAAAATGTCCCTAGAATATGACAGATCTCACAGAAATAGATGTCATGAGCAACCGTGGCTGTCATTTTGAAAGTCCTAGATGCTGGGAAAAGCTTTAAAAAAAAAAAAAACATATCAGTGAAAAAATATATAAATCTGGTTGTAAATTATTTTGAACGTTTGGTTTGATGACATGAAGGCTGGCATTTTGTTGTGAAGCTGTGCAAGTACAATTTTCATTGTGAATTTAAATAAAAAATGTTATTAACTGACTTTGACACATGAGTTAAAGAATGAACATAGTTGAACTAAGCAACTATGTGCACTTATTTTCTGCATTGTTTCCCCTCAGGCATAGAGTTTCCATCACCAGAAAGCACCAGTAGTCACGTAGACCTGGTTTGATCTCAAGGACGCCACAGTTAGAAGGTATTGAGCCACATTAGCCTGTTCTCTGTTAAATATTGACTTTGATCCTGCACCACAAGGCCTGAGGGGAAAGAGAGAGCGAGCCAGTCAAACACAGCAGATCTCTGGATCACACACCAGCACTCATCTGTCGGCTGGGCTGCTGATAGACGTGGCCTCTAATAATGTAACATCTATAAAAACCCAGAATGTGGACTTCTGCCATATACTGATAGACCCCGGTGGGGGCTGGAAAGAAGGAGAGAGAGAAAAAGGGGAGATTTTTGCAATAAAAGCACCAGCTTTTGTAAAAAAAAAAAAAAAAAAAATCACATTTGTAGCTAAGTGCTAGTCTAGCCTGCGAGTGTATTTACAATATCAAAGCCGCTGAGGTCAGGGAAACGTTCTGTCCTCCAGATAAAGTGAAGAGGTCACCTACTCTGGAAAGTTTCACGCCTCCTCAACCCTAGTCTTTGAAACACACACAAACCCAAAGAGCAAGATCTCTCAAAACGCCGTTTTCATGATAACCCTCCAGTTCACCTTCGTGTTCGGAAAAAACACATCTGAGGAACATTGACAAGATGCCTGCCAATCGTCTTGGCAGCTGCCTAGATAATTTCCATAAGTTCTAATTGAACTGTTGGGGCAACAACAGTCTGCAAAACTCTCAGAAATGGAGCCAAGATGTATTTAGTGAGTGAAGCCTATGGCAGAGACCCCTGAGAAAACAGCCAGTAACAACAAAATGCTAACACCCACAGCAGAGCGGTAATAGACTTGTTTAGATAATTCACCAGTCCACCGAGGGATTAGCAAAGTGCCAGCAATACTATTATGTGAACATAATCCTAAATGCAGAGTGCAACCTGAATGGAATACACAAAACACAGAGGGGTCCAGAAGTCCGAGACCACACTGAAAATAGTTTAAAATGTTTAAAATCTGGGAAATAACGTTTTGGGATTTAAAAAGAGAAAATACAATATTACAATGATTTTTTTTTTTACCCGTAAAAAATTCAATCCAAATGAAAAAAATTAACTTTTAACTGTATTTAGTAACTATATCTGTGTCAATATTAGCTGGGCAATGCCTTGTTTGAAAGTTTCTGAAGGAAAAAAAGTTTAAATGACCTAAAGTTTAAAGCCTTGAAATGATAGAACAATAGATTGATTTTGGCCAACCTTGCACTGAAGGCCTGGGGGAATCATACAGTAAAATTATGTTAAAAATATCTATTAAGCCAAATAAAATCTGTGACATCAGAAGAAAGGAGCGCAACATCCAACATGGGTTCCTCTGTGTATTGAGGTGAGTTTGACAGCAATGTGGAAAAGAAGGATGTGTTGTTTGTGAACTCGCGAGATGAGTGTTGCTTGGGGAATGACAACTTGATGATGTGGCCTTGCACGCTGACATTGTGAAGGAAAAGCAATAAACCTAGGGTTGGCCCAAAGACAATGCCTACGTTCAGACACACACACCGCACACATAACTTACATGTTAAAATGTGTCACAGCCAGACAGATAGGTTGTTCGACAGATATAGTCTGGGTGGATATTGGTCTCACACCTTCACTACAAACAAGAGTGTTGGAATGTTCAGTCCCACAAGTCTTCCAGAACATCTTCTTACTGATGGCCGGAACTTATATCAAACCTGCCAAAACGTGCCAACGAACTCAATAGCAATCAATATGCTGGACATGCCTCAGTAAAAATGATTGATATTCTACCAGAAAAGAGATACTGAAGGCCACAAAAGTGTGATTGATATGACTGAAATAATTTAAGAGGAGATGAGGTCGTTTCATGTTATGCTACACGAGAAGATGACATGCCATATAACACTTGAGAAGTGTAGTCAATGACATATATACTGCCGAACCTTACAGAATGCAATAATACGTTCCTTCTGTTGCCAAAAAGACAGCCACCTAAAAAACATATATCACCTCTGATGTAGTACAACACAGACTTCGGCTTGTCTATATTCGGGATTAAATATTCTAAAACAAACGTTTTGAGTACAAAAATAAAAAGAGGTTTGTAGACTTCCGTTGTGACCGCAGGGTGTGTGATATTTTGCCTTACTCTAGTGATTTAAAAAAAAAAAAAAAGCTTTGCAAAAAGCAGATAAAATTGGGTGGTGCTGGTAATCTCTTTTCCAGGTTTTGTCGACCATCCCAGGGGGGCTGCTTTCTTTAGCTGGGTTGGTGTAGAGACATGGAAAAACTTTCACAGAGAAGCCATGGACACGCTGCCAGTAAAAGAAGCTGCATTTGCATTTGGCAAGAACCAAGCAGTCAGCTCAGTATCCCTGTCCAATCTCTTCTCCTCGCTCGGTTCAGGAAGGTTAAGCGTTGGCCTAGGCTCCACACTCGTACTGGTCTCAGCTCAATGGCTGTTCCAGAAACATAGAGTAGGTACACCGGCTTCCTGTAATCCTTGAACAAATGACCTTGACTTCAAGGCAAAGCAGCGTAAAGGGGAAGATGTGAAAGCCCGTCCAAAAGGTGCACTGATTAGCATAGTGTCACATGAAGGCCTTAAGAATATAGTGGTATCCAATGAAAGCAAATGAGCGGGCCACGCACTTAAGGTTACAAATGTCCACTGAGAAAAGAATTACATACTCGCAGAACAAGACATGCTGATTTTACATAAGAGACACTGTGAGGACAGCCAATATTCAGCAAGGAGTGATCGAAGAGTTCAAAAGAGCCCGGACACATTTGGGCCAATGGATGAATGAAGTGCTTCGTAATGTAGAGCAAAAAAAAAGTTTTGAAAGAAGTCTTTAACGCACACCGAGCCGAGCCAAAAATACAGAACAGTCATATTGTGAAATAGTACATCATGTTTTCCTCGTTTTTCACATGCATTTTGTTTCTGGTTTGGCAGATTCTCCATTACACCAGTCTTTATTGTTACATGATTCTTTTTGCTGAATAAATGTATTATTTCTTTCTACACATTCTTACAGACTTCTTACTATTTGAACCTGCAAGTCAACAGACACTTCTATAGATAAAACCTCTCTTACAAAAAATAGGTGGGGGGAAAGGTATGATTGTTTACATTGTGCACAATATTCTGCTGCATCCTGACCGTGATAAAGTACGTGCCAGCATCAAATGCTTTCTTCCCACAAATATCACCAATGCTTTTGAATAGTACTTGAAGAGCTGGTTTCAGACAGGAAAACCTTTTAAAAGACCCTCTCTGCTGTACTGCATAAGAACAGCATGAGACCAGACAGCTTTAAAAGACGGCTGCTGGTGGGGGTCAGCATCTAAACCTCTTATTAACAATACTCAGGCCCAGCAGAGCCTTTCCACACAAAATCACTTCCACTTCGGGAGTGCTTTGCACATTTGAAGGACAACATGCATCGGAAATGCTGAAAGCAACTGTGACTGTTTTTGAGGTTTTGCTGGAGTATTTGTCTAATAAGTCAACAATGACTCTTTAGACAGTATTTCATCATAATATTATAATAATAAGTCTACTTTGAATTTTTGAATACTTAGAACCACCTGCTTAGACTAGTAAAAAAGTACAGTTCTTCCTTATGGACAGAATGACGGAATCCAGTCATAAAAATGTAATGTATAGCATAGAATGTCATAGAATTTGGCAAATTTTGGATAAATAAATCCAAACTTCAGTACACCTAAATCAAAAAGTTCAGATGGTTTGAGAACACTCCTGCTCCTTTTCTGCAAATACAGTATCCACAAAAACGAAACAAATATACTGTATGTGGGAAGCAGATGAGCATAATAATTGTTTTACAGAGAATATCTCTTGAACTAAGTAAATATTTCTTTTTTTTTTTTTTAAACATATTCTTTAAATAAGAAAAACTGTGGGTGCTCTTTGGGCATGCCATGTGAAGCGGTCTGCCTTAGTCAACTAGAAACCTACTAAACTCAACATCAAGTGCAACTCTTATATCTGTTATTCAGAGAAACCTACAGTAGGGGAGATTAAGAGGTTTTGCTCTTTGGCCTATAAATAACTAAATATGTTCAACACACAGAAAGAGAGACATGTATTGATTTTGGGTAACCTCTGTGAAAGGGTTTGGCTCTTCTGCAGGAATAAGGGGACCAAAAGCCCAGGTCTGAGGAACTAGGCATGCACTAGTAAACCCACTGCTGTGTCTGTTTAATCCACTCTAATCCTAAAGTCTACAAACTCAGGGCCAAAACAGGCATACATTTGAAACTTTCAGAGATCACAAAGTGGGATTTTGCCGTGTGGGTGTTTGTGTGCATGTTCTTCATCCTTTTTCTGACTCCAGATGACTACAATATGCAATGAAGCTATGTTCGATACAAGCCATAACAATGCTCCCTAGTAATCCTAAATCATTTTAAGTCCCCTCTCAACATCCAAAAAAAGAGAAAAAAGAAAAGAAAGGACAGGAAAAAGCAGAGCAAATAAAGAGTGTGCCTGCAAAGACAGCCAGAAATGAAGAGGATAGATTGATATAGCAATTACACCTTATTTAATCGCAACCAATACATTTCCATATATTATACTGTGCACTTATATATGTGCATGCATGCATGCATGCTTGCATGAGACTGGGGTTTAAACTATTTTACAATTTTTGTTTTTTGTCATCATTTCTACATTTTTTGCCAATTCCTCTGGCATCCCTCTGATTTTTATGAGCTGGAAACCAACCAGATCTTTACTCTCATTCAACGCTGTAGCAGGTGTGTGTGTGTGTGTGTGTGTGTGTGTGTGTGTATGAGAGAGTCTAGGTTGTGTACTGGCCTTTATATAAAGATTATTTATTCCATGTCACTGTGCTGACATAAGATGATTTAAGGAGCACAGGAAGCTCATCTGACATGCCCCATTGGTGGTCTGTCAGGTGTGAGTGCTAATTTGACAGGTACTTTTGTACTGCAGATTAATCTAATAGCAGGGGGTTCTCTCCATTTTGGATTTTCCATCATTTTACACAGTAAGTGACATAGCAAAAGATGTGAATGTGTCATGAAAAGAGACAACTCTTACGAAGAGGTTATTTCCAGGAAGCCATTAGCGACAATAACCACTTATATGAAACTACGAGGAAAGGTCATGAACTGACAACACACCACACATGCACACACACACAAACACACACGTGTGTACACGTAATAACTATACCTAAACTCTATTCTAAAATCCAGAGCGGGAAAGACGCATTGCAAAAATAATAAAAGATGACAACTTATTTGCTACAGACACTTTGTGTGTGTGTGTGTGTGTGTGTATGTGTGCACCAGAGGGGGGTCTTTTCCTAAAACACTTCCATCAGCAACCTGAAATGATTGTGGCCATGTATGAGAGGGGAATTTTCAAAACAGCAAAGAAAAGAGAGGGAGCAAGGAAGCTAAATAACCACAAGGAGGGGGGAAGCAAATTAATGAATAAAGGAAAGAATACAGAAAGGAAGGGAATGAAAGGAAGAAAAAAAAAAAGGAAGGAATAAAAGAATTGAAAGAAATAAGTTAATAACAGAAAGAAAGCAAATGAGGGAAGGAACAATGGAAGGTAGAAAGACAAAAAAAGAGTACAGTACTTAAAAAAGGGAAAAATAGAAAGAAAGCTAATGAGAAATGAAGGGGGCAGAAAACAATGAATGAAGGAAAGAAGGAAGAAAGACATACAAAGAAATGAAGAGGAAAGAAATGACAGAAGAAATGAAATGATGGGGAAGAAGTGAAGAAGGAGCAAGGAAGCACACAATCAAAAGGGAGAAAACAAAATAGCGAACAAATCAACAAAAGAAGGTAGGAAGGATATTAGAGAATACTGCAGAAGTGCTGATGATGGGTATTTTCACAGTGGGCTCCTTTGAGTAGATAAGGTGGTCACTGAGAAGGTCACTACACACTCAACCAATACCACTCCTCACTGAGATACAGTATCAATACAGAGCTTCGAGTGCAATAAAAGACTTCAGCGAGTCTGGTCTGTGACTAACATGAGAAGCAACATGAATCACAATTCAGACAGAGAGGGATTTCTGGCGTGGTGCAACACTGCCCCCTACTGTTTACTGTGAGACCTGCACAGTCTGACCAATGGTGAGTGCTGGCCAGAAACAACTGCGTCACTCCATAAGACACGCTGTAAAGCCAGAAAACGCTCTAATAAACACATTCCAATAATCCTCGATATAACAGCATGACATCGTAGCAGGCTCCAAAGCCAAAATTGCTACATATGCAATCGTTTTTAAAGCGAACGATAATATCAGCAGAAGCAAAACTGCAGTCTTCCGTCTTTTCTACTCTGCCCTAATGATAAAACAAAACAGGCACTTTAATGGAGAGAAACTTGCATGCTCAAGACGCTGATTTGTTTTTAAGACTGAAGCACGCTGGTAAACAAATGGCTGTATGGGGGATAGACAGTTTCTTTGATGCTCTGTTCAATTTGCTCAGAGACGACATACTGCAGGTCAAAACCGAACAAGGAATGCTCTGAGGAAAACAACAGGCATGAATGTGTGTGTGTTTGTGTAGATGGTACACTACAAAGGCTTCTGGGATAATCTAATTCTCAATGTTTGCCCTTTTGTTCAATGAGCAGGCTGTTGTGAGTTTGATTGCGTAAGAGAAAAAGTTTTTTATTCACATTTATTACACTAGAAGTTTAGTATATATATATATATATATATATATATATATATATATGTATATAAATGCAGCCTTGGTGAGCATAAGAGACATGCATAATAATACTAGTTAACCTTTATTTTATAATCATAATTACAATTGACTAGATTTGTGTTGTCGTTTTGGTTATTTCTCCCTACTGAGTTTGTTGAAGTGTATTTACTGAAGAATAGTTTTATAATGCCTTAAATCACTAGGTTTTGGCACAGAGCTAATGTCTCTCTTTGTCCCTCAGACCTGTAAACGTCCACCCAACCGGTTTGATAAACATCCCAACAGTGCCACAAGTCATTTCCACAGACGCTGTAAAGGCTGCATGAACTGCAAAAATTGCCAACTTACTCTCTGGTGAGTTACAAGTCAAATTTTGTAAACCCAATAAGATCACAGCATTTTGAGCTCTGGGTCATCAAACAAGGATTACGCGTTCTTTATCTCTAATTTACTCAGCCGTTTTGTCTTTTCTGTAAGATTTTCAAGCAGCATCCCGGGTTCAATGCCAGTTAAGCTCTATCGACAGCATCTGTGAGGCTCCGTCGATTACCACAGAAAGCAATTTGGAATCCTCTCCAGTTTGTACAAACAAGCGAAAATCATGTTACCGGTAATACACTTACAAAGAAAGACTATGGGTTGAATGTAAAAAATGCGATATAAAAAATACATGTAAAAACCTGGCTTGTACCACTACACTCGCTACCTTTAAAGCATGCGCTGCCTTTCCTTCTTTCACATGATGGTACGATCCTACTAGTGGGTCCTTCCATGTGATTAGCCGCAAATAAAGCCCCGCCCCCTTACGGCAGAAGAGTCGGCTCTCCCTGACGGGAGTCGGCTCTTCTCGTTCGCTACAAAGAATCGGCTCTTTTAGAGCCAGCTCGTGCTCGAACGTCGCTTCACATTATACATCGTACGATGCCAAATTGGTCGACATCGCCCAACCCTAAAAGCAGTGTTGCCAACTTAGCGACTTTGTCGCTAGATTTAGCCACTTTTCAGACCCTCTTGGCGACATTTTTCCATAAAAGCGACTAGCGGCAAATCTAGCGACTTCTTGGACAAACCTTAGCGAGTCTCTGGTAGTGCCGCGCACGCGCGAGTTCTTGTTTTCACAGCGCGCGCACACACCTCTCTCTGCGTCTGTTCTGTTCAGCGCGCGGCTGTGAGGAGCAGAGCTTTCAGTGAAAATAGATATTATGTTGCTCCTAACTCTATTTTACATGTAAATATAGTCCAATTTTACCTCTGCAAGTACAGTCTGGTGCAGACTGTGGCATTATGTTTATGAGGCGCAATGCAACGTGACATGTAAAAAGACAGTACTAAGTCATGATAATTACTAATTATGTCAGCACTGGATGCAACGAATGCCTCATTTGTAATGTATCGTAATGTTGTTTTGCTGTCATAGTGCCAGGACACGGCAACACGTTATTGTAAGGGGCGTAACATTTCTGCCACATTCTTGCGGTATTTGGCCAATCAAAGTGCACTGGATAGCTGGCCAAAAAAGCAGAGATATTGAAAGTCTACCTAAAGTATCCTTGCAATAGTTATACTTCAGCATAATAAAATTTACTTAAGAATATCTTTAGTACTACTTTTTCACAATTAAAGTGCGTTAAGTGCAAAATTAGCTGTTCCAATTGAGCAAACTTTTATGTATACCACTTCAGTAAAAAGTACAATTACAGGGTATTTGTATTAAGTACATAAATATGTAAACGCATTTGTAGTATACTTGGCATGAAATAAACGTACCTCAAATATATTTTATTATGTTCATATTTTACTAGGGTTGTCTTTAACATATCCTATATTTTCAGAAAAAAATAAAATGAATAAATTATTATTGATAACCAAAATGGAGACATGTAAATCATAACGAAAAGTACTAAAGGTAGGCTATAACGGTAGTGAATATAAAGCGCAAAGGAAATGCCAGCATCTTTCAGCATGTCACCCTCATGCACACATGAATCAGACAGTAATAGTGTTTGCATTCCACAGTGTGTCACAGATTGCAGCATGCCATAACACAAGCAAACCCTGACCCTTCACACAGACACACACCTTACTTCAAAACAAGTCAGACTGAATATCAAAGCCGAACATTCACAAATTCTCACACAGAATTTCCAAACAGATGTATAATTACTGTCAGGATATGTCTATCCACATGCATATTCACTCTGATAAATAAGAGTGTGAATGCTGGCTGAGCAGTGTGTCTGAGCTTCATGAGAAATGCAGGAGTTGTGGGACACAGGGATTTATTAGCGGGACATCACCACACTTCACACCCATCTCGCACCTCCAGCTGCGATTCCTTTTGCAGAAATCAAACGCATCACTGACAAACAAGGCCTAATGCTGTCCAGCAGGTGTGAGAAACCCTCCATTTACACTGACTATCAAGAAACCATTTCTAAAAAGAAATGGCGAGATAAAGAAAAGACTGTGAAAAAATAAGCAAACATTTTTGTAATTACAAGTGTGCATTTTTTTAGACATTACGTGACTATGTGCAAACAAAATCACACAAACAGGTTTCCCAAACACTCTGCTTCCATTGGCTCCGTCTTCTTTTCTCATACAGGTCCGGCCACAAATACCACTGGCTTAGCCACTAATTGCCAGCCATTAAGAGGTATACCTATGGTAAAATTGTGTGAAGTTAAGCTAACAGTATGAAAATCTATAAAAATGCATTGCATTCATACATGTGTGGTATATAATCTACAATTCTAAGAGTTAAACTGATACTTATCTGTAAAAGACGAAACATATCTATTTACAATCAACATAAACAGAGCAATATTCAGAATGAGCCACAGTATAGCTATATAATGCATACTATACTACATCATTATATACTAGAATAGGAGAAAGTATTTATAGATTTAGTTATAGTTAAGGATGTCCCGATCCCGATCAGCCGATCTGTAATAGACACAGCCGTTGTTCACTGACGAGCTGTGCAAATCCACGCTGATAATGAACATGGTCTAATCAGTGAACAACGGCTGTGTCCAGTATATACGGCTCAATGTGAAATCATGCACCTGATGGCATTTACTGCTGATTACAGGACCCGGTTTACTGAAAAAAATGCGCAAACAGATCGGCGGATCGGGACATCCCTATATTTAGCGGGTGTTGACAAGTTATAATATGTGACCCTGGACCACAAATCCAGTCTTAAGTCGCTGGGGTATATTTGTAGCAATAGCCAAAAATACGTTGTATACAAAATACAAAAATCCTTAGGATAGTAAGTAAAGATCATGCTCCATGAAGATATTTAGTCAATTTCTTACTGTAAACACATTAAAACTTAATTAATAATATGCATTGATTAGATCTTCATGTGAGAACTTTAAAGGTGATTTTCTAAGCATTTAGATTTTTCTGTACCCTCAGATTCCAGATATTCATATAGTTGTATCTCGATCAAATATTGCCCTATCCATCCAAATCATACATCAATTGGAAGCGTATGTTTTCAGCTTTCAGATCATGTGTAAATCTCAATTTTTCGGAAAATTAACACTTACGACTGGTTTTGTTGTCCAGGGTCACATTGGTCAGGCTTTGTGTTTTACCTATATTTACTGTTGTCTGTTAAACTTTCTACATTAACCAAAAAAAAAAAAAAAAAAGTTAATTTAAATAGATCTGAAATACAATAAAATGTAATCTTATGATTTGATGGAAAACATAAAGTTTCCCAATTCTTAAAAAAATAAGAAGAAATGTTGCATTGGCAAATAAAACATGTTAAAATAAAATTACTAATACAAAAAAAAAGGAAACATTATTAGAAATAAATAATAATAATAATAAAATAAGAGTGCATAAAATTACTTACTCTAAAATGAAAATTAAAAATGAAAAATACAAAAGGCTATATCAAAATATAAAATAACATAACAACAGCGATTCAAAAATAGCCAATGATATGGTATAGCCACTGCTATACAGTTAACAGACAAAACCTCAGACCTCGTAACCTCAGAAACGAAAGAGGTTTTAGGTTTAGCTAAATTATTTTGCTAATAATTTAGCAATAAACTAATTATCTTCACGTTAAAAGGACAAAGTGCACATGGCAATAAAACTGGCAAAAGGTTCAATGTTTTTTGTTGTTGTTGTTTTTGGTCATACTCTCGGGGCTCGTTCTTTGTACCACGCTTAAAACCTCTGAGATGAATTGAGACATCTAAGATCAGATCATCGCGCT
>JAUCMU010000001.1:18832971-18858195 GCA_032275025.1 Enteromius treurensis
CGCTACTTAAAAGCTATTTGATTCGGAAAATAGCGACGCTACCAACACACTACTGAAAAATGTAGTTAAACCAGTAGTGTCACTACTTGTAGCGACGCTACTGCCCATCACTGCCGCTTCGTTACAATAATGTTACAATAATGAGTTGACATTTTTATTTATCTCTTCTACATTAAAAAAGTTGAGTTAGCATAATAAGTTGTCAAATAACAATGAACTAATAGTTAATTAACTGTAAATTAAATTAAAACAATTATGTTTTAATTTATTATGTTTGAAATGTTTCTTGTAAGCTGGTGTCAATAAGCTGTGTATGAAATGTCAGAATCACATAAGTAGTTAAATGCCTTAAAAATGTTGGTGCCGATAGCCAGTTTGTTGACATTCCATGCCGGTGTGCTTCTTTAACGCGTTATTTTTCACCCTAATTAATCCAATTAACACATTAAATTGCCAGCCCTACACATTAACAAGTGGGGCAGAATTAATATTTGTAATTTTATGCCCTGTTTCAGCCTTATACACAAGAGTGCACCAGACTAAACTTACACTAGAGGTCATGGCCTTTAGCCTCCTGGTTAGAGCGCCCGCCTCCCATGCCGAAGACCTGGGTTCGAGGCGCGCTCGGAGCGAGGACGAGTTGTGTCGGTAGCGGACCCAGGGGGGTTACATTGGTGCCGTGACCCGGATGGGAGCGAGGTTTAGGGGGGTGAGTGTAACAGAGGCCAGCAAGTGTGTGCTGTGCAGGTAAACCTCACTCCCCTGATCTCAAAAAGTGGCGCTCTAGCGACAGACACTAGAGGTCATGGCCTTTAGCCTCCTGGTTAGAGTGCCCACCTCCCATGCCATCGTCCTGGGTTCGGGGCCCGCTCGGAGCGAGGACAAGTTGTGGCGGTAGCGGACCCAGGGGGGTTACACTTTTATGAATCTACGTGTATTAGCAACATGCTGACTTTAAACTGGAGTTTTATTGGTTTGCTAAAAATGAAGTATTTTAATCAGATCTTGCACATTCTGCGTAGTTTTATTCTTATAAGAATCCAAATTAGCAATATGCTAACGGCAAACTGAGGCTGAATTTGTCTGGTGTAATTAAAAAATGGATACCTTTTTACTTGTACAAATTTATATTAGCTACATGCTAACATTAAAATGGAGATGGAAATTGTTTGTTGTAATTCACTAATTTAACCAATATTTTTGTGTATGCTGTGTAGTTGTATTCTAACTAGAATCTACAATATCAACATGCTAACGTTAAACTTCAGACTCATTTGCAACCCCAAAAGGATTATTTTTACAAAACACTTGCATATAGCTACTGCATAGTTTTATCCTTGCAAGAATCTTTATTAGCAACATGCTAATGTTGAACAAAAAAAAGCTGAATTAGTTTGGTTTAACTAGAAAATTATTATTTTATATTTCCAATTAGGTTTTATGCTTGTAAGACTCTATACTAGCAACAAACGGTGAACAGTTTGCAATGGTGAGGATGTTGCACGGCAAGTTAAAGTTGTCTATGCAGTACACAAAACACAGCTCAGAGCTGTATACCGGAGAAAACCTTTGCATCCACATATGTGCCAACAAAGAGATGACAGCCAACGCATCAGAACAAGCAAAAAATGAGAGAGCAAGAAGATGCAGCGGGGGTTTGAGACCGAGCCTGCCAAAGGGGCAGTCTGCGTCTGTGCCCTTGAACTGTGTTCTGCCTTTTCCGCAGCTCGAGACCACAGGGACTTCTTTGAATTGCAGAAAGGTCAGCCAGAAAGATTGAACAATCTCCAAGAGAACTGCATATACAGCGCCCGCAATCTCCATCACACACAGCTGGGTCTCCGGATCAATCCTCTCTCGCCTGTTGTTCCTATCTGTAGATAAATGAGGGTCTGCACACTCCAAGAGCATTGTTACACCAAAATATTCCATCTAAATTAAAAAGTCAACATTATATCAAAACATATATAGTTTTTGTTTTTTTGTTTTTTTCAGTTGCATTGCATCATTTTGATGTGCACCAATAATTTGATCATTTCAAGTAATCACAAAAAGGATCCATCACTAACTATTCACCATTATGCACAAATGCTGTTCGCACATACAGAATGTGTGTTACTGACCACTGTTTTCATCTACTTCCCTCAAATGCAAAACCCATTTCTTTGAATGAACTTGCATGCTAAGATAAATAATCAAATTCCTAACACAGATTTGTCGTTTTGCCACTCCATTCGATTCCTAATTAGTATCTGAGAGTTTATGAAAACCCACCCTAGACTCTCCATCTCTCCACTCTTCAATCACTCACTTGCACAATCAGGTTCAATTCCCAGAGAAGCTAAGAGTTTTGCTAAGTTCTCCAAAACACGCTGACCCTGGGTTCTTCACAAGGGCATCCATCCGGAATAAAAACAACATCTGAAAAGAAAGCAATCTGCCCAATCTTTTCCTTACAAAAAACACAATAAAGTATTGTGGCTTTCCATTAGCAATCTTTGGCCTTTGTGCAAAACTGCGGCTTTTTTATGGATATCAACATTCACTACCTTGGTGCTTATTTAAACAGAAAAGCTGCAAGGCATTTTTTTTCCTCAAAAAAGAAAGTTCTGTCATGTTTCTCTTACTTGCATGTCATTCTAAACCCAAACGCTCTTACATTCCACGTGGAACACTAAAGAGTAACCACAGGTTGTTCCAGCACCTGAAAAGAAGTGCTCTGCACACTGTTTTGGAAAAAAGCATCTACAAATCTGCTGCACTTAGGCATAAAAAAACAAAAGCAAGAATCAAAAAACAGAACTAATAAAAGTTCTTAGAAATATCTATCAGGTATCAAGAAATTGCTTTCGGTTTTAGAAAAACTTGCTGATACCTTGATACCTTTTAGTGCTGGTCAAAAGCAATAATATACCCAGACGGGCATGCTTTATAAAATATTGGTAAGAGCATGACTCACAGGTCTAACTCAGACTGGTCATCCATCTAGTACATATTGTTTCAACAAGGGAGTATATTTATCAAATCATGTCACAATAGAATCACTGAAATGAATTGCCACACCAAAAGAAATCAGTCACTGACAAAAAAAAAAGTCCTATAATATAATGACATATTTTATATTTCACATAGCATGTATGGCTCAGGTGATTAATTGGCTTCAAAACTTCCAGGGGATCCTGCATGTCTGAGAATTATTTTTGTGGCACTATCGGCCTCTGTGATGCTAACGGCTCAAGGTTACGTATGTAAACCTAGATCCTTGAAGGAACGAGAAGCCGCGTCGACAAGACACTACGGGGAACGCCTCCAGTGTGACGGCTCTGAATAGTATGTGTAATCAGTCTAATGGAAGGGCGAGACGTCATAGGCGGATGACGTCATTGGCCAGGAAGCATAAAAGCATGTGCTTCAGATTCAATGTCATGAGCGCAGGCAGGGATGCCAGAAGCGATGCGTCTCATTCCTTCGAGAAACTAGAAACTACTACAGCCGCGTCGACAAGACGCTATGGGGAACGAGATGCTCATCCCCCAGACTTGCAAATCCCTGCCTGGTGTGTGCACCTGCACAGCTAGGGTAAGAGAACAGAAGAGCCAGGAGTGGCTCTCGAGTCCAATCCATCTCCTGCACAGAGACCCCAGATATCAAGGCCTTAGAGGCTGCCACACTCCTAGTTGAATGAGCATTGACTGTGTGTCCACCGCCATGTAAAACCTCAGGGTGGAGTGGGTGAACCCAGTGGAGAATCTGGCCTGCAGGAACTCCAGCACTGTATCAACTGGGCAAAAGGGAGGGAGGGAGCTCTGGACACACTCGCAGCTTCCACAACTCCGAGTGAGGGTGCACGATGGTGCCCCCTGCCTGTGAGAGGAGGTCCCTTTTGACTGGACTCTCTCATGGAGAGCCATCTAGGAGGGCCATCAGGTCTGAGAACCATACTCAGCCTGGCCAGATTGGTGCTACAAGTAGTAGACTGACCGTGTCCTGGCACACTCTCTCCGGACCTCCTAGGAACAGAGTGATTGGGGGAAAGGCATACAGACGAAGCCTCGGCCACATCTGTAGCATGGCATTCAGCCCCAGTGGAACTGGATGAACTAGAGAGTAGCTGGATGAATCTGCCTGCTTGTTTTTAAACCTTTGGACTTCCCTGACACTTCATTCACCTCCTTCTACTGTATCTGTAAAATTGTTTCTATAAGAGCGTCTCTGGGGTATGCTGCCATTAATGCACCACGTTTGTGGTCGAGATGAAAGAAACCGTGCAAAGCGGATAACTAAATAAAATTCTCAGCGAGTTTCACCTCCTCTTTGCTCTCCTGTTTTCATTAAAGTGTAAAGCTCTTCAACTTCAGTTCAAAAGAACACCTGGCAATCGAAGGAAAAGGCAGAACGGGACACTGAGCTTATGCTTTCAAAATGCCCCCAAAAGTGTACTTAAATACAGCATCATCCCTTTGGGAACGAGAAACCATATTTGCTTGTTTTACTGGTCTGTGGGCATTAATGCAGCAAGAGAAACACATTACATGGATGATCGGTGAACTAATTTTGTGAAGATCCATAAAAGTGAGCTTAGGTTAGCGGGCCAGAAGTTATAACCCGAATACCTTTAAATTAATGACTTGACTGGAGATCCGTTACGAGGGACCCATGCTCATTTTCCCTCTGGTGATTTTCTCCACATGCAGCGCTTTGTTCAAAAGGAGAACATGTTGCTGGTATAAATTGCAACCGGGGTGTTTCAAAGAGATTAAATTCTTAATCATTTACAGCTTCATTGTGGATTCGTTCAAATGCAATTCTGCATGAAATGGATTAGGTGCTTAATTCAGAGCAGGGGAAAAGTTTGACTTTTGAATGGTGGCTGAACTGAGACATAGCGCTGTTACTTCCCTAAAGGGAAATAGTACTATGTAAAAAGTCAATCTGTAAATCTACCTTGTACTAATGAGCCCACTATTTCTTGTAACTATGTAACTAACAACTCCTGTTCTGCTGTATTTCTGTTTTTAATTCAAGCTTATCTTTGGATACAGTATGCAAGAAAGTTTCAACAAGAAACTTTTTTTTCTCTAAATTGATTCAATTTAAAAGCAGTTTACTAAGCATACTAATGAACTTTTTTTTACCACTCTGGAAATCGACCAGAGGAACATGAACAAACAATTACTCAATTGCAATTTCCCATGCAACATCTGGTTAATAAGGTCCCATATTTCAACCTAAAGTTCAGTGTCATCCATGTTTTGCTAATTAGGCTAAATGAAAAGGGCAGTAAAACCTCTCATATGCATCTAGGGTTAACAATGTATGCATAATTGCCCTTCTTACAGTCGTTAATTCAGGATAAAAGACAAAAGGGATGGACAAAGAACCATGCAACTGAATGTGTTAAGAGATCTAGGCTGTTCTTTCAGTAAAGGCTTTCTTCTGTCGTACAAAAGATTATTTTTTGAAGACTACGGGTAACAAAACACCCAGTGTACCCACATTCTTTAAAATACCTTCAAACACGTTTAGAACATCATGACAGATTTTATTTTTTTATCCTGGTTGCAATCCACAAAAATACTGAGCAGCAACAGTCAATCGCTGACCTGACTTGAAGCTTGAAGACATGTTAAGCAGAGATCGCAACAACAAATATTCCAGCAGGTGACAGTTTACATGTCAGAAATACTCTTACATTGGACCTGCATCATTCCTACTGTTAAGCCCTGGTTAAGTCAGATGAGCCTCTACCACAAAACCTTAGACAAGCTCCTTGAAAGAGGGAGCATACACTCTTAATCCTACAGCTGCAAGTGCATGACTGTAAAAAGTACAGGCGATACTGTGGGAAGAGGAAGTCAAAGTCCTCAACGTCCCCATCACGGTGGCTCAAATACATCTAAAGGACAGGTTTACAAAAAGGAAGGAGAGAGAAAATCTCCTTTCTGTCCTTGAGAATGCATGACTGCATGAGAATGCATGGAGAACCGGCTCCTTCCTTTTTGGAATTCCAGAGGCAAGGGTTTAGGTGAAAACTGAACACTAAAAAATGTACAGATGGTAACTGTCCAGTTAGTGCAAACCAAAGTGGGATCAGCTGTAAGAGCAATTAGGCAAGACTCTAAAAAATGTAATGGATTTACTGAAACTGATTGTTCACTAAAACGTGCCAGCAGATAATGAGAACCAACTGTACAGAAAGATATGGACAGCAGGACAGAGAAACAAAGACATTTTTGATTAATAATAAAAAAAAACTGCATTTATTGGACGTATTCTGAGAAAAAAAAAAAAAAAACACTTGCCATGTGTAATCAAATAACGGCTTCCAAGCCACCAGGAAAAAAACATGCATTTAAAATCATTATTTATATACAGCAACAAAAGAAAAGAAAACTTGAATTTGAACCCTGACATCAAGGTCTTGATGTTAACCAATGCTTGATGTGAACCAAAAAACAACAACAACCAAGACTGATTGGAGAAAATTTGTTATTCTACTTTTTACAAAACATATAGATACAATTTCCTGCAGTTTCCAGCAACTTCATTAACACTGGAGGAAACTAAAACTTTTTTTATTTTAAACAATTTTTTCCCTTTTCACATGTATGTTATCACCTCAAAAAACCTTTACAATTTGTAAACTAATACATTTTAACATTTCCAAATTGCATATTTGAGTTCCATATGTCAATTTATCCAATTTTGTAAACTAAAGTATTTTAACATTTTATTTCAGAACTGCCCCAAAATGCCTGTGAATCAATGTATTAAAATCATACAGCAGACAATATGGCGATATTTGTTTTGGAGAAAATTTAACATGCATTTCACTGCCACAAAACAAGCTTTTTTTTTGTTGCTAAATTTAATCACAGGAACATTTCTCATGCCTTGGTTGAGAAATCATCAGTCATCCAATAATTATTTATACAGAAACTGATTTACATACAAAACAAAAAAAAGGTAGTGTGTCAGTTTGGTTTTGATTAACCCATTTACAACTTCTAGCTGTAAACACACATTTTTAAAGCACTTAAAGGCACTTTAGGGCACACATGACTACATACAATATCAGCTTATTAAGCATAAACAGTTTAAGATCTGCATGTAAATGCAGTGGATCCATGTAAAAAAAATACAAAAAACGCAACTTCCTATAAAGGATGCCTTAAAAGACAGCTGTCTATTTAGGCAGCAGACAGCTCAAAAGCTTCTGGAGCAAAGCTGTAAAGAAACCCTAGACATTTCTAATGTGCTGCCCATCCAAAGATGCTGTCTTCTCTCATGCTGGCATTTAAAGGACGCTTGTCTTTTGATCTGAGATCTCTACAAAGCAAAGTGAGATCTTGATGATCCATCTGACACATAATGTGCTCTCTGCACTCTTCATCTCAGACTTTGTAACCAGAGCGTTTAATGTTAGCATCCTGCATGCAGATTAAAGCTATCTTGCATGGAATACGAAACAAATATATCCACGAAGGAGCCTGGTAAAAATATCACCAAACACTCGCTAATGAAGCCTCGGGTTGTTTTAGTTTAGTTAGGTCTCTTTCCTTCTTTTCAACCCACGTTTTTGATTTTTTTTTTCACCACAAGGAAAGACCGTCAAGCATTTGTGAAGCAAACTAATTACCTGAACATGGTCCAGACAACAATTATGGTAAGGGTGGGCAATACAGCCAAAATATGAAGTGTTATGACTTTTTGTTATACTTTGTTATACTTTTCTTATACTTTTGCTGAAAATTCCAAAAAGCTTTATATTTTGCACAACCTTGCAATAATTCTTATTTTTTAAGTAGAATATTATGTACTAAAATTAAATACTTGCTCATCATACCCATTTTTATACATTTTAATAAATAAAAATGATTTTTTTTTATATATTATAATGAACAAAACTACAGTTGTCTGATTAATTTAAAATGGTGTTGTAGAGAGAATATTATTCATTGTGGTTAGATTTTTTAAAAGAATTATCTCATGCTTGCCATATTTTATTAAAAACTAAAGTAAAAACACTAACACTGTGTCACATTTTAAAACTACTTTTAATATTTGAATATATGTTAATATCAAATAAACGCAACAAATTTTCATTTTTCACACTCCCCCGGGAACCACTTCATTTTCCCTGTCCAGCTGAAATATATTTTTTACAAACATTATAAATGTGGTCAGGTGACTTATTAGACTTAGAACTGCATCTGCCAAACATCTAAAATGCCTAACAATACTTCATAGCAATTTTGTGATGTTGTGAGGTTTCTACTTTCTGGTAATAATTTTATCATACACAGCTGTATACGAAAAAGTCTCATGCTCTAAAACATCCCATGCAAATGAATTTTTAATACCAATGGATGTGTGCAAAAAATAAAGTAGCCTAGATAGAGATTTATTCAAAAATAGAAATCGCTCCATAGACACATTTGCTTACATGTCTTCCCGGCAAAGCAGCACATTATGACATTATTTCTTACTCAACTATTATATCAAGCCATATTCCGCAGATACAGTGCAGCTTGTGATAGGTTAATGCAAAGGCTAAACATTTCAAATACCACTGGAATCTTGTCACCCCACCTGACATAAAACGAACACAACCACCGTCACCACCTTCTAGATCCATCCTTTCCCAAGTGAACTATCTGACAACAACACAGCTGAAGAGGAGGATCAGCTGCAAGATCAATACACATGCAGCTTTCAGGTTAGCAGTAGGAAGCTAATCTCTGTGAAAAAGGATAAAGGATGGCAACGAATTGTTTAGTAAAACTCTGCTATCACCATGAGAAAGCAGCCGTAAGACCCTGCCAGTCAATTTTCGGAGAGATGTTATCAAGACATCATAAATCAACTGTTTAAAGCATAAGGAACGGGGGAGACAACGATTAAACAACAAAAATCTACTGTACAAGGAAGAAATGACACGGGAAGAGAGGGAAAAGTTTATGAGAGAGTAAGAAAGCTATAGAGATGAAGAGATGAAAAATTAAAGATGTGTGAGAGACCGACAGAAATGCCATGGTTACAAGGTACCCTCACTTTAAGACCGCCTGCCTGCCTATCTGGCTTCAAATCAATGCTATCAAGGCCACACAAAAGCGTCTCCAGACTCCAATCAAACACCTGTACTGAGGGACAAATGTCGACCGTGTCAATAAACAGACCATTAAAGCCAGCACAGAAAAGATAAAAATACTTCAAATGAACAAACGTAATTTGAAGCTTTAAAATGAGATTAATAAGATACACAATTCCCAAATGACGAGTGCATTTAAATGCTACGCTGCTCGTTTTCCGCATTAAAGACCGACAGTGAGTGAGATTGTTAGCACTGATGGAATCTAATACTCGATGGAATCAGCTCAGCATGTCTGAAGTGAATGAATTTACATTTCATCAAAAAGACTGTCAAACAGAGGAGAATGAAACGAATAAACATTCACCCACTCTTCCCTGGATATAAAGCATGGGGGAATATGAAAATCTTATTTGAAGAAAGGGCAGGGAAAGTTAAGGAGAGGTTAAGGTCAATGGACCATAAGGTTCTTAACTAAAAAAATAAAAAATAAAGAGTAATCAGGTGTCCACTGCCCTGCTTAAGCTCAAGTTCTAGGCTGAAGTACTGAGCAGAATTGAATATGACCTGGAAAAACCTGGAAGGCTGTTGGGATTCATATTTAAAAGAGTCAGAGAAACACAGTCGAAAGCTTTAAAAGACTGACGTTCAAGAACTCAAGAGAGAAGCTGAGATGCTGCATCTACAACTCTGAATGACAACTTTATTCCACAGAAAGGTGTTGTTTTATAGTCTGATTGTTGCTTTCTTTCTTCAAACATCTGAAAAAAGTCACTGGCAGCAATTGACTGTTTCCATAGGCTTTGAATATGTCTGGTGGGTGGAGGTGCTGGGAGGGTGTAGTTAAAACTGGATCTGTGAAAATCTGAAAAGTGCTTGGAGTAAAATGTTTAAATGATGCTAATTATTGCCCTCTGGTAAGTGATACCAAGATTTACTGCAGATTTATTAATATATTCTGTCAACGTCTGAGCTAGTGCAGGTCTTAAATACTTCCCAAAAAATGAGAAAAAATGGAGAGTGAATAACGACGTTTTGCTTTCTGCTTTTTCTCCCAAGAAAAAGACCCCAATAATCTTCTAAATTTGAATAAAAGGAAGACTAACACACTTCCAAATCACATGAGCAAATATTTTATTTACAATAGGACATAGAGAACCTAACAAATATTTAAACCAAGAAATGTGACACTTTTATCCACTAAATGAACTCATTTCAAATTTGAAGCCTGCTACAGGTCTCAAACAAGTTGGCACGAGGCACCAAAGGGCTGAAAAAGACATTTTGAAAATATTCCGCTGGGAGAAAACTTTAAAACCAACGTTCTTCAATATCAAATTGCTAAGGCTTTGCAAATCTCCCCATCTAAAGTGCATAAAATCATTAAAAGATTCAGAGAAACTGGAGAAATCTCTGTGGGTAAGGAACATGTCCAAAGACCAGAAAGTTGGATGCCCATGGTCTTCGGGCCCTCAGATGACAATCCATCACTCATCGGCATGATTCTGTCAATGACATTGTTAAATGGGTCCAGGGATACTTCCAGAAACCACTTTCGGTAAACACAATCCACGGTGCCATCTACAGACTCCAACTAAAGCTCTATCATGCAAAAAAGAAAACCATATCTGAACATGGTCCAGGAGTGCAGTCATGTCCTGTGGGCCAAGACCGGTTCTTAACTAAAGAGCTAAAGCTAACTTTTCAGCGTGTTATCAGTATTCGGTTCAAAAGTCAGCATCTCTGATGGTACGGGGTTGCAGAAGTGCATACGGTATAGGCAGCTTTCATGTTTTGGAAGGCACTATGAATGCAGAAAGGTTTTAGAGCAAGATATGCTCCCCTCCAGATGATGTCTATTTCAGGAAAGGCCTTGTGTATTTTAGAAGGACAATGCAAAACCACGTACTGTAACTATTACAACAGCATGGCTTCACAGTAGAAGAGTCCGGGTGCTGAATTGCTCTGCCTGCAGATCTTTCACCTTTAGAGAACATGTGGCGCCTCATGAAACGAAAAATACATCAAAGATGACCACGGACAGCTTCAGCAGCTGGATGGGACCACATTTCAACACCTAAATTCCTTGTTCTGTTGTGAATAAAATATTGGCTCATGCGTTTTGAAATTCTTTTAGTTTTCATTTTATTCAAATGTAAAAAAAAAAAAAAAAAATCCCAACATTTCAGAAATTTGGGTTGTATCTCTTGTAGAGTTACAAAGGGGATTTCTCTATCTTAAACAGTATTCAGATTTGGCAAAATACTCTGCCAAAGGATGCAATTTAAAGATTTCAGTATTAAGTCAAATGCATAATTGAATGCATAAATGAATAAACAAGATCTACAACCACTGAACATCTTCAAAATGCAGGCTCTGAATAATGCTACCGCTTTTGGGTTGCATCTCATCTTTTTAAGCCACCTGCTTGCCTTATTTAATTTCCCCTGGGAAGCCGTCCAGATTCTTCACAAATGATGTTCAATATGTGTTGCTTTACAAGGATGAGTTTTGCTTTAAAGATACACAGTTATGCACAAAAAAAAGCACATGATATTCACCAAACTCCATAATGCACAGTAGAGATAAAACCAAATACATAAAACCTTTGCAGAGTTTGCTCTTGGATTGCTCAGATCTAATTTCAGAATAGCATATAGACTTCAAAAACAACTCGTTTTTTTTTGCCTTTACGGTCTCTGTGTAATTTACATCAGGTTCTTTGGAGGACGACTAACATCATTGCAATGCAAAGGATTCACATCCAAGTAAGCAAACATCAAACAAGCACCAGAGGACACTAAAAAAAAATACTGGTGCACCTGCTGGAAATGGTAAATATGGAATCTCATTGTCTGTCAATAATTTTTCAAAAGTGCTTTTGATCTGCAAGACTTTTTTTTCAGTCTACGATCAGCTACTTGTTTCTATTGGTAGCTAAGCAGAACATAAAGCCCTCCACACGTTATTTTCATGGTGAAAATACTCTCATCAGAATAATCATTTGTTTTTGCATATAGGTGATGGACAATCAGCAGCTATACTAATTTACTAACTTGAATATCTTGACAGAATACGATACAATTCAGAGTGTATAAAGTCAGACAGGTGAAATACAACAAACCCGAGGCGATGAAGACTGTATCAATTGGAGACTTCAACAGATCCTTTGCACTTGGAGCAATGCCAGGATGTGTGGCCACGAATGTGTTGAGGGAATTTATAACGTAAGTATTGGAGTCAGCAGGACCTACGGCATGTACACACACCTCATACAGAGACGTCCTTGTTGGCGTCTACACTTTGTGATCCGAACAGAAGCTGTGATCTCTGTTCTGCTGTCAACCTCACAATAGCACTTGCAATAGTGCTACAGCTGCTTCTAAACGCCTTACTATCTGACATAATCAAAATGCACTTTCACCACCCCCAGCTGGAAAGCTTTCAAATGTTTCTCAGGACCCTCTCTATAATTCAATGCCAAGCGAATCAAAATTGCAGTGTGTTTTTTATTTTTTTTCATCTGCTTTTGTACAGTTGATACACTGTGAGCTGGAGAGTGAGGACTGGCTACACTTGAGTTTTGCTGGAATAATGGAATCAAGCAGGAAATATGCATCTCTAATAAAGCACTTGAGGAAGCCCGTCAGGCAGCACTTACAGAGGGTGACAACATACAAAGAATACTGAGTGACAGCGCAGCCGGATATGGGGTTTGGCTTGTGCTTTTCTTCCATTCGCTTTATTTTGGTTGCACTTTATAACTAGATAGGACAGTTTGCCAAACTTTGAATACTCAATGTTGAATAACCTGTACGTTTATAGCAATTTGAAGGTTTTATAAGCCTCATTTAATTGAAATGCATAAGCTTTTTGAAGAAAAACTTCACATTTCAAGCGATGTAGGGCTTGCTAGGATCCAACTGAAGTGGTTGCTAGGCTGGTGTGGGCATTGCTAAGTGGTTACTGCATGGATGGATGGATTTGGTAGATTTAGCTTTAAAACTGCAGGAAAAAAACACAGTTCTGGTTTTAGAAATAAATAATTAAATCATAATTTTAATAACAGTAATAAACGAACATAACAAAAAATGTCTATTTTATCTTTTATGTTTTTAGCTTATGTCTCTAAACTTGTATCTTAAAGTTTATGTATCTAAACTTTTGAACGGCAGTTCAACAGCGGGGCGTCTGGCCTCTAAATGCTAGCAGTGCTTGGAATTGTGATAAAAGGAAATACTGTGTTCTCTGTACAGACCGACACAAGCCCTTTTCCACAGGCATCATCAATCCCCTCAGAAACACGTCCTCCAAATCGACTGGAGAAACAATCCCACTTCCTTCTTCACAAACACACAAGGAGGTTTGAAAGGATGAAAAAGCTGCTCCGTCCCTTCACTTCATAACATAATCTAGGTCTATCAGGAGAGAGAGATAGAGAGTCTTTTTATCTCCCCTGTGCAGTAATATTTAACAAACCTTGAACTGCTAGGAAGGAATGACACTTGCTAACAAACCATAAATCTTTAGATGCTTCAATCTTCCTTTAGAAAAGTATTCCTCCTTTAGAAAAGGGTCAGTGAACTCAACCACATTCTGCAGTACTCATTAAAACCAAGTCGCTTCAGAAAATGACTTGCACTGGCAACATGCACAAATAGCCAACACCTCCTACACACACAATTAACTCAGAAAACAGCAACACAATGGTTGTTCTTTTCTCTCTGTTAATTCACTTCACCTTTAAAGTATATATTTAATTGTACTTTTTTAGCTCATTGAACACAACTCATTTAAGTTGCATAATCTATCTAACGTGGCAAGATATCAAACAGTAGCCTACAAACTGGGCATTAAAAAGTGATTCGCGTCAATGGTTCTTCTGCGGCTCTTAGTAGAAGATCTTGTGTAAGTGTTCTAGACTTTGACGTGAATCAAAAGCCACAAAACTTAGATTTAACAGGATCTTAAAAGCAAAAAAAAAAAAAAGTTTGGAAAATAGCATGATATCTCAAAGACAGGGGTCATCAAACTTGATCCTGGAGGGCCGGTGTCCTGCAGAGTTTAGTTCTCACTTGCCTCAATACACCTGCCTGTAAGTTTCAAGTATACCTAGTTAGACCTTAATTAGCAGCTTCAGGTGTGTTTGATTAGCATGCACTATATGCACTATATTTTTGCCTGAAGCTACACCTATTGACAACAGGATCCTTTAGTGATTCAATGCTAAATTTGTCAGAAACAAAGAAACATTCTCATCTACATTTCATTTGAAAAATGTAATATTGCTTTCATGACTATTTAAATATAATTTACCAAGCAGCATATACAAGGGAATTCTTTTTTTTCATACAAACAACCGGGGGAATGACAAAAATGTTGTCATCCAGTTTAATTGCTATGCTTTTAAACATGTTGACTAAAGTTTTCAGCCTTGACTTGGTGAAACTTTTTAGCTCCTTTGATATGTGTTACATTACAGAATGCATTCTGTAAATAAAATAGCATTTTATTTCTTTTTAAATTTTAATGTCCACAAATAAGGTAGAAAACAAATGCTACATTGGAACAGGAAACGTTTGAACATATTAAAATGTCTGCTGTTGTAACAATTATCTCAAAGAGCCAAGGTGTTTAGGATTACAGAATTACTTACCAATGACTCCTCTGTGAGGCTGTAGTAAGAACTAAACAGAGCTTGTGCAAACATTGCAATGCATTATTTATTGATGTGTACATTACAGAACACACTGCAAGGGCTTTGGTGTTATGGGAATAGTGTGGCCAAGCAAACAAATACTCATACAATAGCTGCATATATCTTCTCTCTTTTTCTGTCTGCATTATTTTTTTTTGTCCCTCCACAGGGACCAAGCTTATGCCCCTTTGTTGGTGGGACAAAACAAGCTACAAAGACACAATTAGAGTTTAAAGAGAGCACAAATAAAAACAAATAAGGGCAAAGCTCTGGGACAGGGTCTCTGCATTGATGAGTAATTCTTGGTCAAAACAACAAAATAAATAAACATTCCAAAGCATTGCATATGATTTATTGATCATCATTGATGTTTTTGACTTAGCATGTAATTATTTACATATGAGGTATTTTAAGAAACCAGCAAAAGTTCCCCAGTCCTACAGAGCACTGAATGTATCCTTACTTCCTCCATAAAATTTGTCTCCACCTGCCCCAAAGCCAGGTCACAGCAAGTTTCCCTGTAACACTTTACAAAAAGGTTCATTAGTTAAAATTAGTTAACAACCTTAGTAAATACGGACTAAGAATAAACAATACATTTACAGCATGTATTAATTCAGCATTTACTAATGCATTATTAAAATCACAAGTTGTGATGTTAACATTAGTTATTCCACTGTGAACTAACATTAACTAATATTAACAAAGATTAATAAATAGCGCAATAAATTGTTTGTTCATGTTAGTTAATACATGAACTAATGTTGATGTCATGTTCCATGTCTGTCTGGTCTTGTTCTCCCCCCTGTCTGTGTGTTCTTTGGTTTAGTCCGTCTTCTGTCATGATGTTCTGATTAGTTGATTTCGTTCACCTGTGTTTTTCCAGCTGTCCTCACTTCTGCTCATTAGTTCTTGTGTATTTAAAGCCCTTTGTTTTTCAGTTCTAGTTAGTCTGGATTAATGTCTCTTGTGCTTGATGTTGTGTTTTACGTTTTTGCTGCCTCGTCAGCCTTTGTTTTGTTAATTAAAGTCCTGTTTTATGGAAGCTCCTGTCTCCTTCTGCTCCTTGTCCACACTGAGAGGTGCATGCACGCGCACCGCACTGAGTACGTACGTGACAGTTGACAAATGACACCTAATTGTAAAGTCTTAACTATTTTCCCCTCAATGTCACCTGTAGGCAAAAACCATGCTGTAGGCCTAAACAAAAAGGCAGGAAAATAAAACTAAGGTAAGTTAATTGTCTAAACCCACAATGGCTGCTACACCTATAATCAAACTCACTAAGAAGACCAGAAGCATGTTCTGTAACTACTGTTCTGTAGTTGTTCAAAATGTGTTTTTTTTTTTGGACATTTGGAGCAATCTGTCTTAAATAAGGGTTGGTAGGCTGACTATTTAGCCTTAAATGTAGTGCACCCAACCATTGTGAGTATCATATTGTCAATAAACAAACAGTTTTACAAAGAGTAATTTACATTTTGAAGACAATAGCTATTCGCAGTCACGTTGACTGTTTTTGTCCTACCAACAGATAAATACCAAACAAAGGAGCAGAGGAGTTAGCACAGGTCTCTGTCCAACACAAATAAATGGTGTTTCACGCTGAATGAATCGGTTTCTGAGCGAACAGTACAAGAGCGAACTGAGCGAACTACAATGGCTAAATGTGGAATAGCATAATCTACTAACATAGTTAGTATTATATTAATTTAGTTAGTATCATATACATTTTTCAGATATGTAAAGATTAAAGAGAAAAATGAAGAGTTGTTTGGTAATATTTGCAAGTGACTTTGTGAATCAAGTAGTTTTGAACAAATCGTTGATTGAATTGTTTAATCGCCACCTACTGGCGTGAAAACTTACAGAAAGTTTGACTAAAATATGCCCACCTCTAGATGAAATTAAATAGGAATAGTAAAACATAAAAGCCAAAATAAGTTTAAGATTGAAATAAACGATCTGACGAAAATATCTGATAAATAAATGCATACAATGTGCAGTGAGTTCAATTATATTGTTATATTTATTAATTATATTCATATATTTAAAAAAAAAAAAAAAAATGTACAACATGATTTTTTTTTCACACTATGAATTGGGTCCCCATATTTGAAAATATATGTCTTGGAGTGGAAGTCATTTGGATGAGGATGTTACATGGGGGCCGTGACATCTAAAATATTCAAAAGCTTTGCCCTACTCTATTGAGAAAACCAGCATATGTTTTGAAGCCTGATTTGTTTAAACTGGCCCTTAGTTAGTCATGAGCTGGTATACAATTATGTAATCTTTTGACCAGTTCAGGACTACAACAGAATTCACCTTCAACAGCAGTATTATTTTATTTTTATGTTGATTGTTTTGCTTTATTCTGTGCTATTTCATGCTGTGATATTTCTATGCAATAACAATGACACTGTTGTTTTTAAGACACCAGTAATCCCAAGTTTGTGCGATGCTCTTCTTGATGCCATTCATATTAAAAGACAAGCCCCCGTCAGAGAGTGCAAAGCAGAGAGATTGAATCTCATCTTGTGCTTCATTTTGTTTGTCTCAGAGGATTCTGAATAATGTGTCTCATCCTGTCCGCCTTACTGTGTCACCAGGCCGAATTTCCACAGCTGCCACTCTTCATCGTCTCCTCTCGTTCTCATCAAATGGAACTTGTCTCAGCATCCAGAACCAGACATCACTGGCTTTCATTTATAATTGGTTTTAAGCAGTTGGTCAAATGAAGTGAGAGGTTACATTTCAACAGGCTGACTGGATGTCTTGTGAGAGGGGGGGAAAGGGTCTTGTCTGAGCATGCAGATTGATGCTACGTTTACATGATGTTCATTGGCAGATGCAGTAATGGCATAATCAATTATCACTGACTTGAGCTGTGCATTGAAGTCCTCACACAGTCTTTTTCAAGATGATTATTTGGGCAGTGTTCCAATCATGTTTCTCAATCTGTAAATACATTTGGTGCGAGACTTGATTTGGTCCCAGACAGGAGTATCTCATTTACTTTAATTTAACTCTCTAAAACATAATAAAAGATTGTCTAATCTGTACTTAAAAAAATAACAAGTTAAGAAAATGTTTTTTGTTTCTGGCTATTTATTTATTTATGTATGTATGTATTTTATTTATTTATTTATTTATTTTTTGCATTCAGAAACTCAAATCTAGAATTGTCAGTTCTACTTACATAAAATGCGTGGATGTAGCTACTTTTCTTTGACAAATCTATATTTTAGAATAGCACATGAGACACATGGATTTCTGAGAAGGCATACTAAATGTATAATATTGTGAAAAGAAGAACAAAGAACTAAGTATGCCTGAGGATGATAGATAAAAATCTGGCAAAATCCTGTAAATCCCGTTCTTTCTTTGATAGCATTAAACTTGGATGTAGTTACTACATGTTCCTATATAATTGCCAGTGTTATTATTGATGTTATGAGGTGACCTCTCCTCAGGCTGTATTCAGTTGCCTGTGTCTCTCCACTTTTGTAGCAGGCAGTTTTATTAGAGTCCCAGCTATGCACTACGCGTCTGAGATAAGTTGCTCAAAGCCCTGAGCCAATTTATGAAAAATTCCCAGTTTCAACCCTCTATGGTTTTACACCAGATTTCACTCAGTTTTCATCATACTCCAGATTTTAGGGGATCATAATTGCCGAAAGGACTGAAATGATTTGATCGGAGGATTAGTGGACGATGTCAGTCAGATGCTTGAACTCAATCATTTATGTGCACAATGTAATTTTTTCACCCCAGAGTAAATGTGACTCTGACTACAAACATGCCATTTAATCAAAGCATAATCTAATAGAATTTCCCTGATTGACATCCTACGTGTTCAAGATAAATGCATCAGATATTGATATTAGACTCTTCGTCTTCATCTACGTATGTCTTTATGTACAAGCATCTGACGGATGTCTTCTCCTTTTCTGTGCTAGTTATAGTACATTAAAATGATATCTAAATGACTGATGGTTTGCTTCTTGTGTTTCTCAAGTGGTTTATCCCGTCAGCCACTCTTTTTTGGTTATTATTAACACAAATAAGTAAACTATCAAAAAGAATAGGGCATCCATTCCACTGCATCAAAAGCAAAGGACAATGCATAATACTCTTTTTTTTTTTAAAGGATCAGGGGAAGATGGGAGGGAGTCGCTCCAAGTACCATTGCACTATAACATCGCTGTTTTTATTGCCGTACGTTGTGGTTTATCCCGATCCAAGCTGTTAAATAAAAATTTAGTGGATTCATTCATAAACACATGAAAAATACACAAATATCCCTTTAAATCAAGAATTTACCAACAAGATTTTTAACAACAAATTACCTCAATGGTATGTGGTGCAGAGTAACTGAAAATAAGCATACTGGATTTGAAATGGATCTATTCTTTGCATATAGATAAATACACAATTTTGATCCTTTTAAATTTAAATCCTTACGGTCACTTGTTTACTTTGAAGCTGTGCCATAGACAGACTACCTGGAATTGCAAATATTTAAACCTATGATGTCTGGACTCTGCACCCCAGACACCACATACTTGGGTTGCACTAAAACAAGTCTTGGAAAACAGATTTCAGATGCCTTAGAACTTTCAGTTCATATTAGCTTTTTGTATTATTGTTATTATCATTTTGAATCAATCATTCTCTGTTTGTACACTGATTTTTAGTTGCTAATACTTAAGGAGTTGGCCTGTCAATAATGTACAAAAAACATAGGGAATGGGTTCATTATTAATTAACATTAACTTAATAAATGCTGTATATATAAATAGTAGTAGATTTTTACATTTGTATTGCCTTACATTGTGTTTGACCAAGAATTTATTGATTTTTCTAGTTTGAGGAAACATTTCCTCATTATTAGGTCACATGTTAAGGTCTTGGGGTTCATGATAAGAAAAAAAAACAGCAGCATTGGTAACAGCAGCAAAGTCTAAACTGCAGCTGGTTAGTAATGTCACAACAGAGTTTCATGTTTCATGTGATTTTTGAATGATTTGTTAGTTAGCCTCTACCTGCTTTTGATTTCCTTGCAGCTTACAGACAAAAGAGGAAAGCTGGTGGAACAACATATTACTTTGTCAAGAAGAGAAAGGTATATTGTCACTTATTTTCCTTTATTATTTTCTTTATGAATCTCAAAAAGAAAAAAGAAAAAATGCTTTGCTCCCCAGGTCATGGGGATTCATCACTCTATAGTGATTCTGCTACTGGTTCTGTGTGCCTCGTTGTCCTCGTATGGACAAACAGAAGAAGAAGTCAAACAGCGTTATAAGAAATTCATCAGGCAGCATGTGTTTGGAGCTATGAACGTGCAGAGATGTGACAGCGAGATCCGTACAAGACACATCACAGGGTCCCAAAATGACAACAGCTGCAAAGGAGTCAACACCTTCATACTAGCAAATAACAATCAAGTTAAAGCAGTTTGTACCGGAGGAGGTACTCAACTCCCTGAAAACAGAGATTTGTATATCAGCAACAAGCCATTTCCTGTAGTTACATGTACATTAATCACTGGGGAGAGACACCCCAAATGTGCATACAGAGGACACAGGTCCACTCGAAAGATTGTTGTGGGATGTGTAGGCGACTGGCCAACACATTATGAAGAAGGTGTCATTGTATAAATACGAAGCTGAACATAGTCTCACATAGCTTCAAATTAATTTACTGGTCAATAATCGTTTTTTTTGTTTGTTTGTTTTTTACTTTATGGCAATAAACTCACAATCAGATCATTCTTAGATACTGATGTGCAATAGGGTGTACAATCTTAATCTCTACGAAGAAAAACATAGCCTGTGTTTGTAATTAATTCCAGTAAAGTCCCTTTAAGGATACTCTGTCTTTGGTAAAACACAAATATTAACTAATGTTATATTATGAGAAGCATATGTCTGTGCATTAATAAAATAGATTTTTGAATTATGTTCATTTTATGAATGAAATGGCATAAAGTAACTTTTTTTTTTTTGAGTGTAACAGTGTATTCTGCGAACGAAGCAAACATGTTTGCTCCAAGTCCATACAAAAAGAAAATAACTTGAATAAAAGTTCTCTCTAGCATTACCATTAACGTTATCCGCCCGACTGTCTTTCATCTCAAAGCTAAGGTTTTTTTTTTAAGTTAAAGGCCGGACAATGTGCACATACAACGATCACACATATTGTCACTGGACTAGGGTAGCACATTGACGTATAAATATTATTATAATATATAATATTATATTATTATTATCATAAGTACGCCTGTGTCTATGGGGTAGCATGTCTGTAGGCGCACCCGTTTCTTCCTGCTTCTTTACAATCAAGAAACAAAATGAAATGGCTATTTAAACATAACTAAATAGAACCCATCCTGTGTTTAAAGTTGCGATATTTTTTCTGTAATTTTGAATATGCTCCCTTCGTAAGCAATACATTTTAAATCCAGTTCATTTGGCGGTTACCCGCGTCTTTTATTTTGTAAAAAAATAATACATCTGAACTTCCTGTTTGTGTTTGGAAGGCCAACGCTGGCTTCACGTCGCTACTGAACGCGGATTCAGACCGACAGCTGCCTCTGCTCACCTTCAAACTAACCACAAATCCTACTTATGAGCTCGACTGAAAACCAGTGGACATAAATGGACCAATTTCAGCTGAACGCTTCTTCATAAAGGTCTTGTTACAGCACCGTTAGGTCTAAATCTTTATAAAACAGTGGTGAGGTTGCTAACAGCTGATTGCTAGCTAGAGCCTGTGATCATAACATTTGATCATAACAACTTAAAACAGTAGCAGCAGCCTCGCCTCACATGCTGCTGATGACTGATCGGCTTAGATCTTCTACGTTTGAGCCACGGTGCTTCTTAACTACCAGTGTTAAAATCATGACATAGATCCTACTAAGTTAGCCTGCTGTGAGTGCTGCAGCCAGTCAGGAGTAGATTAATGTCTATTGTCTGATGTGTTTAGGCTTGTTGGGTTTTTATTTTCAGCTTTACCTATTTGGGCTGTTGTTTAGTTTTTTGTTTTCTGACAGCTGTGAATATAGTAATTTTGGATAATGATAGTTTAGATGGATTTACTTTTAATGTGAAAGTGACACACTATTTCTTTGTCTCATATATGTGCAATTGATGTATTTATTCTTTAGAAAGGAGTGGATGATGATTGTGTGTTGATGCCCCAAACAAGAAGATCAGGACAGAGGGAGTGAGTTTATTGCCTTCCCTTGGTGGATATCTCACTGCCCTGGACATGATGGGCCCACGGCGCAAGGTCACCAGGACTCATAGTTTGGGGGGAGGAACATTTAGCTCTCTTGGACATGAGGAACCTAAGGACTATATCAACGAGCTCTCACATGAGGTGCTCTGCCATATATTCCGGTCAGTGCAACACCCCAATATCCCACCACTAGTTAGTACAGATGTATTCCCTTCAACCCAATTCCCAAATTCCGGAGATTTTCAACAGAGCTGTCACAGGTCAACTCAAATTTCTAGAGTTTATACTAGCTGACTTGAATTATGATACATAAGTCCATCTCCCCACAGATACTTACCCATGCAGGACATAATGTGTATGGAGTGTCTGTCGCGGAAACTGCGGGAGGCGGTGACTCTGTACTTGCGGGTGGTGAAGGTGGTGGACCTCTGTGCCAGCCGGTGGTGGGAGTACATGCCCTCAGGTAGACGACTCCCTTAATGCTCAAATTTCATTCTTTTTATAAATGTGTAGTCAATATTGTTTGCCTAAGGGCTTTGAGTTTATAATCAGATTAAGTAACATATTTATTCAGTTGTCATGGCACAATTTTCACACTCCTTTACATTCATATTTGTATTCAAAGTTTTGATTTGGCCTACACTGTACCACTACATTTAATACTTCTTAACATTCTTAAATCTAGTGATCATGGTTTTAGCTTATAAATGGATTGCAAGGGGTCAAGTGGGAGATTTATTTCCGAGTTGGCAAAGCTGAATTTTTACATTGTCAAAACAAAAGACTAGGAATCTTTCAAACATGCTGATCAGCAAATGTTTGTTATTATCAAGGGGGAGAACTGTAATTATTTATTATAATAACATTATTTTGTGGAAATTGTGATACTTTATTTGGAGGAGAATGTGAAAAATAGAGCATTTATTTGAAGTAGAATACTTTTTGTAACATTATAAATGTGTGTGTATTAGTTACAGTTGTTACTGTAACAGTAAAATGATTGTTGATGGATATTGGCCAGTGCCATTGTTCTCTGTTTTAGTCAAATAATAGACCTGGAATATATAATGCTCTACTTTGTATACCTTTCTTGAAATGTCAATCTGAAAGCCTTGCAACATTTAATTCATTTGTTTGAATTGATATGTGTAACTCAGGTTTCACAGACTCCAGTTTCCTTATGCTAATGAAGAAGATGCCTGATTTGGAGCAGCTGTATGGCCTTCATCCACGTTACCTAGAGAGGAGGAGGGTCAGAGGCTATGAGGCCTTTAGCATTCCTGGTGTTTTGGAGGCTCTACAGGCCTGTCCCAACCTTATAGTGAGTCTATGATACATATGAGATTGTTGTTTTAAATGATAAAAAACTACATGTTGCAGTTGAAAATAAGGACAATATCTTCACTTACAGGGTGTAGAGACATCACATTTAGAGCTGGTGGAGGCGATATGGAACTACATGCCTCAGGTTCACATTCTAGGGAAGTTCAGGAACCGAAACGGGGCCTTTCCTATTCCCTCAGAGAACAAGCTCACTATTCCAGCTGCAGCTAAAATCCAGACCCTGCATCTTGTCGGTGAGTTTTGGATTGCTTCCACTGTGCCAACAGTTTTTCCCATCTAGGTAATTTCATCACAAACCGTTCTGCGTTCTCTTTCTTATAGGTGTCAATGTGCCGGAGATCCCCTGTCTGTCTATGCTCCGGCATCTGTACCTGAAATGGGTGCGCCTCACTAAGCCTCAGCCCTTCAAAGACTTTCTCTGTGTGAATTTGCGTACGTTCGTCATGAGAAACTGTGCCGGTCCCACTAATTCTCTGAAATATGTGCCTCTCGTCACCGGTCTGGCCTCTGCCCGCAACCTAGAGCAGCTGGAGCTGGTGAGGGTGCCCTTTTTAGGGGGACTGATTCAGCATGTTGTGGAGGATAGCTGGAGGTCAGGTAAGATGAGAATTTTGCTAGCTTCTTATAAATTGGAATCATAAACACTGCTAAGCTATACATTATAGTATTGTAAAGCATTCAAAACTTTTTTTTGGACTGTGCAAATTGTTGTTGTAATATCTTTTTCTTGTTGCTGTGAATGCAGTCATTACAAATTTTGAGCAATGAAAAAGGATATGCAGTGTGCACTGCTAAAATAAACTTCTCGGCCTTTGGCACATTGGATAAATTACTTCTGTTCTAGGAGGATTTCGTAATTTGCACACAATTGTATTTGGTGCCTGTAAAAATGCACTTGAAGTGGATCTGGGCTACCTCATCATTACTGCTGCTCGCAGGTAATTCTGGGTTTAAATGTTTAAAGAACACAATTAACTTTATCCTGATTTGTATATAGATGTTAACAGAATTAACTCTGGTTGTCCAGGTTGCATGAAGTTCGAATCCAGCCTTCCTTAACCAAAGATGGGGTTTTCTCTGCACTGAAAATGGCTGAACTGGAGTTCCCCCAGTTTGAAACTTTGCACCTTGGATATGTTGATGAATTTCTGTTGCAGTGTAAGTCTTTGTTCTAAAATATCTGTCGTTAATAGGGTTGGGTACCGAAACCCGGTACCAGTATGGCACCGGTACCTAAGTAACAGGTATGTACCGAACTGAATCAAAACACGGATTTCGGTGCCGTGCTTGAACGAAAAACCCAACAAATCAATGGCGCCAAATCTATGCCATTAATAAGCGAGCGCGCCACTGATGCTGGCGCGCTCTGTAGGCTAAATCATTCCCGCCAGAGGAAAACAGATCTACGTGTGAAGAAACAAGCCCGCAAGCTCATTTCAAACCACACGCGCATGGTATGTCATCTGCACGCGATTATTCTTGAGCTCGATCTTCTTCTCTCCCCTGCTGGCGCGAACATGCTTATTTTTGTCAGTCGTGGGGCGGGGCTTGCTGTTTTGGTTGTAATCTCAAATGTCATTGGTTATTACCCTTTTTCGGAAGTCAGTATTGGATGCCTGTTATAAGATGATTCATCCACTTGACTTGAGACATGGCATTGGATCATATGTTAGTTATTGTTTTCATAAGCTTGTTTTATTTATTCATTTATTATTGATTGTCTTTTATTTGATGTATATTGATGTATGGTTCATAGAGTCAACCTTTTTTTCAGATACTTTATTAATAGACTTTTTAAACTTTTTAAACCTTTCATGCAATTTCATGATAAATCATTCAAGTG
>JAUCMU010000001.1:18887314-18920165 GCA_032275025.1 Enteromius treurensis
AGGCACCATTCCCCCAGCTGCTCACCTGTAAGTCGCTTTGGATAAAAGCGTCTGCTAAATGAATAAATGTAAATGTACTCTCCATCTGAACATGAGCTCATGGGGATTGATGAACTTGGATCTTTTCCAGTTCCTAAACACATTCTCAAATGAGTCTTTTTTGATGCTGCTAAAACTGATAAACACTAAAGAAAGCATCTATCTGTGGCTGCTTAGAGTCAACTACTTTGTTCTGAGCTAAGTTATTAGTGTTTCATGTACAAAAGGCTAATCAATGCGTACAAACAAGTGGCAATTAATCAAAGCACACAAGAACCCTTTCTGGCCCTCTACCATTGCGTCTTTCTGCCTCACAAGTTTTTATGTCACACCAACTTCCAAACACATTTTAAAAGCACCTGGCTCAGCAAAACAACTTCACCAGAAGGCCTCAGATGCATTTTCCTCTGAAGAATATGGAGCTCTTATTGATTCTGCTGGTGTCTTGGACTTTAAATACACTGTAGCCGAACTCAAGTGTGAGAACAAAACATATGGTGGCACTTCAAAAGACAAAACACTCCTGGCCATGATGATTCAAGCTAAAATTGTGCGACTGCCTGGAAGATGGGTGGAGGAGAGCGGCGTTTCTCCACTGACATGTTGCTCTATTAAAGAAACAGAGCTCCGGAACTGTGTTATACAGCTTCTGTTTATGTTTATGTTTAACTAGATGTTGCTGTCAACCGTATCAAAGAAATTGGACAGTGATGCACTTGTGCATGCAGAAAACGTAGCAATGTCGCCTTTTGACACTTAGCAGGCAAATTCTTTAGGTGAATCAATTGTTCACAGTGGTTCCACACAGAGGAAATGGGTCTTCTTAAGATTAAATTCAACTGTGAACTCTACTCAAAAATCTCATGTAAACTTGCACAAGCATTAAGTACAGTGGGTACGGAAAGTATTCAGACCCCCTTAAATGTTTCACTCTTTGTTAGATTGCAGCCATTTGCTAAAATCCTTTAAGGTCTTTTTTTCCCCTCAATAATGTACACACAGCACCCCATATTGATATTTTTGCAGATTTGTTAAAAAATAAAAAAAACATGTATCATATGGTCCTAAGTATTCAGACCCTTTGCTGTGAAATTCTATTTATACACATATATTTATCTCAGGTGCATCATCCTTGAGATGGTTCTACACATTCATTTGAGTCCAGCTGTGTTTTATTAAACTGATTGTACTTGATTAGGAAAGCCACACACCTGTCTCTATAAGACCTTACAGCTCACAATGCATGTCATAGCAAATAAGAATCATGAGGTCAAAGGAACTGCATGAAGAGTTCAGAGACAGAATTGTAGCAAGGCACAGATCTGGACTGGGTTACAAAACACTTCTGCTGCATTTAAGGTTCCTAAACCCAATCGAACATCTCTGGAGAGACCTAAACATGGCTGTCCTCCAACGTTTACCATCCAACCTAACAGAACTGGAGAGGATCTGCAAGGAGGAATGGCAGAGGATTCCCAAGTCCAGGTGTAAAAAACTTGTTGCATCTTTCTCAAAAAGACTCATGGATGTATTACAGTTGGTCAAAAGGGTGCTTCTACTAAATCCTCAGAAAAGGGTCTGAATACTTAAGACCAAGTGACATTTCAGTTTTTCTTTTTTAATAAATCTGCAAAAATTTCAACAACTCTGTGCTTTTCTGTCAATATGGGGTGCTGTGTGTACATCAAAAATGAACTTAAATGATATTAGCAAACGGCTGCAATATAACAAAGAGTAAAAAATTAAAGGGGGTCTGAATACTTTCCGTACACACTGTACAAAAGCACAAGCTCCACTTATTGTAACTCTTCAAACCACAACACGACAGAAACTCTTTTAAATCCAAGCAAAACAGAACATTAATAAGTCTCGTCTTTTTTAATCTTGCTCAAACACACATAAAATAGCATTCAATTTTGATATTTTTTCTCCCCATCCCGTCCTTTGCAAAGCACTCTGAGTACTGGAAATCCCCGCTTGAGTTAACTGCTGTTTACACCAACAAACTTATTCACGCAGTTTCAACAAATTAATTAGGTACAACTTCTGTTTTGCACATTTAACAGGATTACACAGCAAATGGAATTAAATGTCGTATTAGCTCATTTTAATTAACTAACTTGAGCAAGCAGCAAGTAAACATCACTCACAATTTGAGTTTGTCTTCGTGTGAGGTTTTATGGTGATTGGCAAAACAACCAGACTTTTAAACGCCTACCAAAGGTAAGATACCAGAGTAAATATTTGACTTTTGGAAGCAAATGGAGTTTTTTGAGACTGCTGTAGCACTATTTGCAGTATTGTCTGAAGTCTCAAAGGAGTTGAGTTCATGGGGTGATAAAACAGTGAAGGTAGCTGTGATGAGTCAGCCGGACACTTTTATGGAGGTTAGCTGCTGGCAGAGGCAATATTGATGAAAACAGGGGCCGGAAAAATATTATGACCCTGACCTATGAGATCTTACAGTGTCTTACAGTTTTGGACATAAAGGTAAAAGAACAAATGTACTACTGTATGTGTGTGACTACATTATGACTTATTACATGACTCTCTGAAAAAAGCCAGTTGGCAACCACCTGCTAAAATAGCTACACTACATTTATATTTTAACTTGCTGGATAGAATACACCTCTACTGGCTCTACTCTACATCTACTGCCAGGTGGAATTTTTTTATCATAGCCGTTCGCTAATTGTAAACCACAATGTGTCCATTCATTTTGGTCCCACTATAGCCACACACTTATAAAAAAAATTATATATATATATATATGGTTTCACAAAGCACTTTAACCATCCATTGGAATTTCCTCTTTGGTAATCTTTATTTTAAAAAGTATGCATTATCTTGCATAGTTGGTGTTTAAAAAATATTAAGTAATATTAACAATTTGGATGCACTAACAAAACGTAAACTGAATTGAGCTGAATAATGACATTATCTACCTTCTTCATATTTCATAATTGACCAAATTTGCAGCAGTGATACTGCAATTGAACTGAATCATGACAATGTCTTCTTTATTTTTCATAACTGACTGATTTTTCCAAAAATCAACATAAAATGAGTAATGAAATATCATCTTTTTTAGCAGTGAGGTTGTTTTGTGCATTGTAATGGACTATTTTGTCTTAGTGGAAGCTTTAAGATAATGAACAGGAGAAATTTGAATATAATTTCAGTTCAAATTATAACTAAACAGTTACATATTTATTTATTTATTTATTTGGTGAGGAGTCAGGATAATGCGGATAATGAATAGAATAATGTACAGTCAGCCAGTCATTATCATAAAGTAAACCCTATAAGACCCCAGTGCTCTCTGTCAGAGTTTATTTTACGATAATGTCCAGCTGACTCTCCGCTATCTCTGACACATGAGTGAATGTGTGAGAATGAGCTTTGCAAAGTTTGAAATAAGAAAGTATGACTGAATGTCTTTGCAAAGCATTTTAGTGGATAAATGGAGCTATTGAATTGCTCATTAATGTTGCCCAAAACATAAAAAAAAATTAAAAACAAAGATGAAATAAAGTTATCAAACAGAAGCGAATAAAAAGATAATGCACTACATACCCCCTAAGGAAGTATTCACTATTTAATTGTTGAGCGTAGAAGTAAAGGCTGTTATTACGAAACACAGAACAAAGTGGTTATTATGCAAATGTGTTCAGCAGCTTTTCCTCATTAGCAAAACTTTTACTTAGAGGAGTGGAATGGAAATATTTTATATATTCAAATAAACCACACAGATAGAATAACAAGAACTATTTCATCTTTAATTCAAATGGACGAAATTGTCCATGTGGAACAAAACATGCAGACGTCCGTCAAGGAAATCAATACTTCTTGAGACCAGAGATCAAATGAGAGAATCTCTTCAGAGCACAGATGAGTGGTCGAGGCTATTGGTTTATAACTACAATCCAATCCAATTGTAACTATGCAAATACATTGACTGTCAAAACACTCTCAAGAGGTTAATGATTTATTGTTAATATGCATATACATTTAAACTTTGTTAGCCTGACCAACACGTGTGAATGGGTGATTTCTAGCAGGACATTTCATATTCTGGCTTAATTAAAAATTACCAACACATGGTATAGTACTGTACATGGCACAAATGCACTGTGGATCTGTGATTGATATTTCCTGCTAAAATGGCTTGAAAACGTTGATGGAAATGAAGACATTGCGTCTGTATAAATATATTTTGAAAGGAACATTTTGTTTCATCTTTGCACAAACATGTAACACAATAATTAAGTGTATGGACACAATTGTCTTGTGTACCTATCTGAAAAAATCTACTATACTGTATGTATCTTCCTGCATTTGTGGCAGTAAAAGAAGATGTGTCCTTCTGAAAAGATCTTCAGTAATGAAAGGCAGTGAAAGCAGCATGTCATAATGGGATGGTGAAGAGCCATCAAGACCCAAGAATATCATGTCACCACTCTGATTCCGGGAAGAGAAATAAACAGGATGTTTCACCACTTCAAGAAGATCAAACAATCTCCTTTAACCACTCCTGCGGCACCACTCGTGATTTCTGCTGTGTCTTCACACCGGTGTTTAAGAGCTGCCTCTCGATTTGTTACACGCTTACATACACACGGAAATGACTGCCATTGTGCATTACAAGTCTTTGATTCTCAGAGAAAAAAACTATAATATATTATGAAATATTTAGTAAAATGTTTGCTTTGTAAAAATAATTGGTAAGGAAAGGAAAATAATGGAAATGGTGTGCAAGGAAATTAAATTGGGAGGGAAAAATAAAAGGGTGGAATGGTGCAAGACGAAAGGATGCAAGAGTAAAGGATAAAGTACAGAATGGAAATGACGAGGAAATGAAGAAGAAAAGGGCTACCTGTTTGTATATCATAAACGTACCTTGGTGCCCTTTTTTAAGCGAGACACGAAATACCATACTAATAAGTATCACTGCAGTTTCCAAAGGGGACGAACACTGGAGGCAGTAAAACTGTGACACCTTTCATTCCTTTTCACACAAATGTACAGTTTTTTTTTTTCAAATTAATAAAGCATAATTTTCGCACAATTACATGAAGAATATCTTGTTATGAATTCAAAACAATATTAGAATACTGGGATATTTGAAAACTGATGCTTTTGAATGTTAGCATCCAGCTTCATATCTATGTGTTTTCTTAGACGGTAGGTTTGTTTGGTAGCTCACGGTGTACAGAGATGTACTTGAGAGGGGCGAGGAGCTCCGGTTCACATCCTGTGTAACTACAGTTCAACAAAACATTTCAAATCTGCACAGAAGGTATTTGAAATGACACGGCTGCATCAACAAATGCCTTTTTATGCCAGTTTTGCATTCGTTAACACTATCGCATAGGTTTAGAGTTGGATTTGGTTTAGGGGCGTATTTCCAATATGATAGATATGAATCTGAGTAACTTCATAGCAACAGTCCCCAGATATTTAACGTAATAAAAATACAGCAATACATGGGGGTATCGGGATGAAAGGAAATGGTGCAACATGAGAGGAAAGGGTGATGAACGAAAATTTAAATAGTGAAAAGGGTGCAAGAGGAAAGGACAGAGAAAAGGACATGAACAGAACAGAAAAGATACGAGAAGGAGGGAGATGTGAGGATCCTAATCTTGTTAACATTACCTAACAGTCCTTATCTTGGGTAACTACAAATTGAAGCTCATAATTAGAGCCTGTTAAATCCAAGAACCACGGCATCCCAACAAAACAAAAAAACACTTTGTGTCTGCAGGGGAACAGTGCCTGTAATTATTGTACAGTAAATCATTTGCATACGAAACGTCAGATATATAAATAACCCAACACATACTGTAAGCCGTAATACCTCAGTCACCTGTTATATTTACCGTATTACTGTAGAATATAAAGCTACATAGATCTACTTAAATTGAAAGTATGTTGTAACCCCCACTTCCACTCAGTGTGATAACAATACCCCAAAATAGAACTTGGACTCATTTGGCACTGAGTTCATATGTTGTTCTTTTCACTCTGCAGGTTTGTCCTTGATAATTTTAGCCACAAATTCTATGATTATTCAGCAAGCCAAGAGCATTTCCATGAACCTTCAGAAGCACATAATAACTTCAAGGTTATTATTATTATCATTATTTTCTTTGTAAGAAATGACCATGTCCTTGATGCGATCCAGCACTGATAGAAGTCTTTCTGGTGCAGGACTCAATTATTGTTTTTCCTTTGAGCCAATTTGAAAAGAGATGAAAAAAGGATATAGTGGACGAAAGCATGCAATCAACTGGGAGCCAAAACAACAGGAGGAAACAAGATATATAGACACAAAAATATTTTGTTTTCTATTTAGCAGACATCTTTTTTATTTTTTTATGCGAAGCAAATTACAGAGACACCCCTGGAGGAACCTTGGCTTAAATGTTTTCAAAGAGGTGCATGGAATAATTCTAAATTTGAAATAATCAGATTAATGATTTATGAAATAGGCCTACATTAGTCAAAGACGCCAAGATGTCTGCAAAAATAAAAGGTTTCAAATAAGATTTTGGAGGGAAAAAATGACAACATTTGGTTGAAATAATGTTACATTGTCATTCAGTACAATATTTTACACTGAATGACATTTTAGGGGGTAAATTTAATAAATCAGCTAAACATTTTTGATATTTCCTTTTAGCTCAGAAAAACAAAATTGCAATTAATTTAAGTACAAAACTTAATTTATTATTATTATTTATCAAAAATAACTATTTAAAGCAATATTATTTAATATTTCATGGTTAAACACTTTTTTTTTCCATTTTTGACCCACATGCATGGGAAACATTATTACTACTACTACTGCTGCTGCTGCTGCTATTGCTAATATTATTATTTTTATATGTTTATATATGCATGTTCACCCCAGGAACTCATATATAATTAATGCATTAGTGATGCAAACTATAAAACTGCTGCTCATTTAAACATATGATAATTATAATATACAAAATGAATGCACATTCTCATTGTTTCATTTTTTTTAAATAGTTTAATCATTAAGCATAAAAACATTTAATGTCAATTTTTGGCTATGCAATTGTTTATGATTGTTTTCACTTTCATCATGAGATTATAATCATACATGCATTTAAATGAAGCCCCAAATATTTGCATCACCACTCGTGTACAACCAAACACATGAAAAACAAAAATGTGGCAGAGATTCACAAAACTGAAAACACTATTGTCTGTATGAAAATGAAAGACTTCATCAAATCCTCATCAGCTGGAACAATTTCACAGCAATAATTAAAGCGCTAATCATTAGTGCTTGTAATCGTTCAATCATTAATCACCAGGAACATTACATACCATAATCATGATGGCATGATGGCGTGTTACAAATCTCGATAGCGGTAGTTTTGTCTGCGTACTGAGTTTAAACAGACTTGCCTTGAGGGAGGACTTTCTTCTTTTGTTCTCTGGCCTATCTGGGGAATTCAAAGTGCATAATGGGGACACAAAAAGCACAGCTTAAATGCAAAAGTGAAAAAAAAAAAAAAACATTATGTAACAAAAGACAGAAAATATCAGCTATTTGAAAGTTTGTCTTTTAAGAAGTTCTACTTTTCAAAAATGTTTCTTAATTTATTTAAATTTAATAATGGATGTTGTATGTGGCATTTTGCCTTTCGTTTTCGTATTATTTGGCATCCACTTAATACGCAGCTTGAAACAATCAAAAGTTGTTTTTCAGATGTTTCGGATCTCCCCTCACATGTCATTTCAAAAGCAGGTAGGCCATCATCCATCACTCAGGTTTCTGCTCAGTGCAAAGCAGCCGGGGCAAGGGTTAACAGGGGCTTCCTGATTGCTGCTGTTATTCTAGAGGAGTTCACTGCCTTCCAATCATCCACTACAGGGTCACGAACAAGGAGGGAAAATGCAGTCCAATCCTTATAAGCTGAAAAAGTATGTGTGCTTTGGACCGGTACCAGCACGCAATTATTCCACAACACAGTCCACCCATCACTGCTCTTGGCGACCAAAGAGATGAAAAGAGCAGATTTAAGACTGAATTGATGGTATGTGTGGATGGCTCTGCTGAAGTGAATGGAGGAGCTGTGTGAAGAGCAGATGATGAGCTGAGACGATAATCTTTGGGAGGCCAATTTAGAAATAATGAAATCGCTGAATTAGATCAGCATAGGTTCGACGATGCAGTGAGGAGAATGGACAAACCAATCATAGAGCCCAATAAACTCATAACTGGAGAGAAGACAACAGGTCTCAATGACCAACTATTGAACTACTATAGTATTTAAACTTTAGAGACTTTGAATCTTTAAGTTAGCGTGGAAAGCGCTCATTTTGGGATATGCATAAAGCTAATCATATGTTTAACATGCATTTTAGTAGATACAAATTTACGAGGATCAAAAGGGGCGTGTTTTATTAGGTTTAAGTGCAACAAACCGCTTAGGAAAACATTTCAAACAAGATTCAATTACACTGGAGCATTTGCGTTTTGGGTTCTTTTTTTAGTTTTTTATTATTATTTTTTTTAATGAAAGTGTATGCAATCCAGACTAAAGAACTTTGAGATTCTGAAAACAAATGTTGTTTTTGGTGAATACATCTATATTACCATGAATCAATGATACATTTATACGTCTAAGCCTCACATCATAAAAAGTAGAAGGCTTTAGGAAATCATCTTTATTAAGTTTCATTATTTATATTAACTATTATTAATGACAAATATATATATATAAATTATGAAAATGTTTTGGAAATGTTGACCTTTATAAAATTATTATTAAACTTTATTTGGCATATTACTTGTGCACAATGCACTTTATTAAAATTAAGTCTAAAATATGTTTTGATGTCACTAGAAGAATTATATGATCTTTCAATAATATCAGACTTTACTGCAAACATATTTAAAAAAAAATTAAAAAAAAAAATTATACTTGCAATAGTTCCACTTTAGCACAATAAAATAAAATACTAAGTATATCAGCACTACTTCTGCACAGTTAAGTGCATTCAGTACAAAATTTGTTCCAATTTAGCAGAATTTAAGAAACCAAAGTATATCAAAGTATACCAAAAGTACAATCACATGGCATTTTTCTCAAGTATAAGTATAAACATGTATTTGTAGTATACTAGCCATGAAATAGAAATATATTTAAGTATTTTTCACTAAGGTATATATCACATTGACTCAAACTGACTCATTGTCAGATGTATCTTTAATAGTATTACGTTATTATGGGTCACACTTCTCACTATTAACAAGCAAATTTAACTATAATTTTTGCCTCAATAAACTACTAATTTGCTGCTTATTAATAGTTATTAAGGTAGTTGTCAAGTTTAGATATTGGTGTCTTGTCTTCGACTACCACTGATCCCAGGTCAGACTCATTTCCACACTCTCAGTCTCCTGAGTTTTGATTAGTATCACCTGACGGCAATTAGTACTCGCCTTTAAAAGGCAAACAACTCTGCAGCTTCTTTGTTGGAGATCGAAGGTAACATCCCACACCTCATGATCCTTCTGCCTCAGCTTTGACTCTAACCTTTATGCCACAGAGTATCCTGCTAAAGCAAAGACAAAGAGGAGCTGAAACACACTCACCTGCACCGAGCACCCCAGAGCCTGAGATCTGAAGGATCGCAAGAATACTGAACTCTTCCTATACTTACCCGTATACTCACCTGTATTACTTACCTGAGCTATAAATCCCAGGAGCTCCGTTCCTAAAGACAGAAAGAGGTATGCTGCTTTTAACTGAGCACGTGGATCTGTACCCGCTTCACTCACCTGAATGCCAGCTTCACTCCCACCTGTCACGCTGAGCTGGAGATCAACTGAAAAGCACAGATAAGTTTACCAAAGTTACTAACCTGTTCGCCTTCACTGTGTCCAGGCGACGAAGAGAAACCCAAGAGGAGCAAGGAAAGGAAACGATCAGTGAAGGCTTGTCATAATCCTCAGCGCTGCTCAGTCACCACTCTGAGAGAGTCACACAGAGAAGCGATCCGGAGATCGTTAGCGCTCTTTTGCTTTACCTTATACCTACATCCTTTGTTAATTCCTTTACCCCTTTATGGACAATAAAAATTGAATTGTTGACTCAACTTTGTCTCGTGGTCCTTCAAACAGAACGTTACAATTGGCTAGGGTTAAGGATGTAAAATATGGTCATGCGTAATCTACGCTTTCTAAGTACTCAATTCAGCATTTGAAAACATCCTAGAAGAGGCTATTTTTATATATATGGCATTTCAAATGTATTTTTAGATGCAGGCAAACACCTCATTGACCCTGTATGTGCAGGTCTGCAGAAGTTCACGGGTATTGATCTGAGCAGGTGTACGTGTTGTTCGTGCAGCCCTCACTACCTGCAGTTCATTTTAAAGAGCTGACGTACTGCTGGCCTGACCCATCCAGCAACAAAACTGTGCTTCAGGGTCCTCTTACCGGCCGAAAGGGTGAGCGCTCCAAAGATCGCACTGTACGTGGAAAGAGAACAGCCATTCATCTACAGCTTGATCAAAAAATCAAACGCGATCATCATATTCAAATTGGTAGATTTGTTTGTTGAGACATGACTCATAGGGCATGAATAAACTATGAGAAGCTTTTAAAACATCTGAATCAACACCGTTGCTACTAACTACTGGTGTTATGTCCGTAAATTCAAAAGACGCATATGTTGATCTTCTATGGCTCATTGACAGGGCTCCCACCAAATGAAACAGTTATACATAGTTAGGCACAGCTGCCAAAATAACATCTTCTGTTCGCCACTCACAGACCATAACAAGCAGAATGCACTTGCAAGAAATAAATCATCAAGAAACATGATAAATTACCAAACAATGCTTTTCTTTAGCTGCAGCAAAAAAAAAAAAAAAAAAAAAAAAGGCCAGGTCAAAAAGTAACATATGAATCAATAATTGATGTGCACTTTGACAGTTCTTTACAAATATGGAGGCGCTGGAGGCACAGTCACTGTTTACTGCCCGATACCTTAAGTTTGTTACCATGTGTTCAATATTAGATTTCTCCTATGATGGTCCAGTGAAGGGGGCTGTGCTGCTTGAAACCCATGCATCATTAATCAAAGCTCCTATTTCAGTGCAAAATATTTGAGTAGGAACCTAGCAAGATTATTTTTGGAATAACATTCACAGAAAACTGAATTACAGGCTAATGTGAAACTTCCCTGTCAGAAAACACAGATTTTAAAAATTAACCGAAAGCGACATAAAAATGATGTAATGTAGCATGCATTGCACATACGGTGCAACAATGGTGTTACTGAGAGTTAACAAGGTTAACTAACCAATAGCATTATTAGCTAAACTAGCAGTGGACCAGAATGGAATTCTTGGAAATCGAACTATATACATATTTTAAATATATACAATTTAAAAAGTCAGTTTGAACACTGGTGTCAAATCAGTGCTGCATGTTTTAGTCACTGCACCAAGAGCTCAGTGGTTGATTTCCCATTATTCCATGACGACAACCTCTCATTAACACTCCCCTGATAGTGTGTCATAATGCTCAATTAGGTTTAATCAGTGTCTGTAGTAAATCACTGTAATTGCTTCTCCATAGACAACAATAGATAAAGCGCCCACATGATGCTGTGGAGCGCATAGACTTTTCACACTTTCAGACCTTCCACATCATAAGAGTGACTAAATATGACAGAAAAAGCCTTAAAAACGACTTGTCGGTCATCTTCGTTTGTTTTGAACCGCATTTAGGTAATTACTCAAGGAGATATTTCTTTGTCACGAAAAGGTTTGTGACAAGATGTGAGATTGCTGAGAATTTGGTGAACAACCAAGTCTAATTAAAATCGAAATCTCAGATTGCTTAAATCTCTCATTCAGTTCTTATTTTTTGCATAACTGCAGCATCTTGAGGGTTTTAAATATAAAAAGCTCTCATGAAAAGACAAAGCCAAAAATAAGAGCTGGACAAAAAAAATTGTTGTACGTTTTGCTTTAAGTATATTATTTAACACATTTCATTGAAACTGATTTCATTTCAGCCCTTGCCGAGCCTCTTCAGTGAAAATAAGGTGTATAATACCAGCAGAAACCTTCCATTCTTATTCCTATTTATCTCAATAGCAGATGTCAAGGAGTATATACTGTAACACCTAAATGTCTTCTAGTCACTCTTAAAAGTTCTGCCAGCCCTCATGAGGTGGTGATATAAATCTACTTCACTAAAAGTAATATTAGTGTGGAATCGAGGAGCAGATCATGTGCCTCTAGGTTATTCAAGGAGTACCGGCCATAACTTCATAAAAGGCAGGAATATCTGATGTTGATTACATTCATATTACTGGAAATCTTCTGATCTGAACAGAACATTTTGGGACCACCAAATATTTAGTCTCTTCACACCTCATTACACAGAGGAAGTACATGATTGGAGAAACAACATTGTGGCCTTGGTCCAAAATGATATGAATTAAAAAAAAAAAAAAAAAAACACTGAATGCTATGCTGAGTACATCTGTTATTTATAAAAGCCAATTTGCATAGGCTTAAAGGTTTTGAACAAATAAAAAATAAAAAATAATAATTAAATGGAAAAGATCACTGATAGCACTCTGCATTTAATTTTGCGTATTACTGGCAACTAAAAAACTCATAGCGAGACAACAGTTAAATGTAAGACGTGCCGTTGTAAAATTATGCTGATGGGACCATTGTCATTTTCTGTACTGTTGTTCATTTAACACCGATTGCATGCGCAAACCTGAATATGCTGTTGATTATTCAAACCAGGCATGGAAATGACACTCAGGTGATCAACATCATTTTCATTTCCTTGTGTATGTGGATGGGAAAGCAATGCTTCTTGTTGGGGAAAATAATGAAAATATCTAACAACATGCCACGGCAAATGATTCTCATTTGAAAATGTGGATTGGCAAAGAAGCAGACCCATTACACCAAAAAAAATGTTCATTTAAAGAGCTATATCTTAGCCATGCCCCAAAACGTTTACTGAAGCATGATTGGTAGTGTAGTGGTGCTTCGGTTTCTATTTTGTCTGGAGTAAAATGGCTGTTAAGTTCAAGGTCTGCTGCAGCTCTGGATTCACTGCACTAATATAAAACTTATTTGCTGTATATTGGAGAGAGTTGATGTCTCAGCAGCAAATAAAAAATCTGCAGTCTTCCTTCTGTTTCGCAGTTCGACCGGTTCATTCTTAAAAATCTACGTTTTTCTGAGTGATGCAATAGAAGAACCAATCTGTATTCCTCAAAGAACCATTAACTCAAATTAGCCACCAGGACAGTCCCCCTAAGAACAAAATGTTCCCCTTTAGGGACATTTTGCTGCTAACATTTGCACCAATAACTCTGAAATGACGTGCAAGTCAGTGTCCTTTAAGTGCACCATTTAACAACGACAACAACTGGAGGCTAGGGGCCGGGAAGTGCCTAGACTTTGACATTGCTCAAGCTATCGTTGGTTTCCATGTTCATGGAGTGCATATAATAAATATTACTATATACACCAGTTATTACATCAGCAGTTCCCATTGGTCTGGGTTAGATCCTATTTTGGAGAACATCTTGGTTACCTATTGTAACCCTCGTTCCCTGATGGAGGGAACGGAGATGTTATGTCGTGACGACAGACTGGGGTCTGACTTCAGTCTGTCGTCACGACATAACGTCATAGTGACTGACAGACAGGGAACCTAATTTCATACACTAAAAGATATTCCCAGAATCTGCTTGTGAGCACACTACTTACACCGATAGTAGGAACTGTATGAAACTCCATATGGATGTTAAAAGTTCCTTCTTTGAACTATTGATGAAGAACCTTTTAAGACACAAAATCTATATTTAAGGATTATCAACTCAAACAATAGGCTTTGTGCCAGGAATAGACTGAAGATTGATTATCTTCCCTTCAGGCAAGCTGTACTACGACTGGATCAATGAACGGTCGGTTATTTTTTTTTTTTTAATTTGAGAACCACAAATAAACCAATTCATGAGCAGATCAGTCAAACATGTCTCAAACTTTTATAAAATGATTTACTGAAAAGATTTGACTTAAAGTTCAAATCAACTGCTGCTTTTTATGCTGATTTGACCTTTTAACTGAAATTATTCAGCAGAACATGCTTACTATCAGAGAATAAAAAATGCTTAAAACATGTGAAAGCTTCGTTCGTCTTCAGAACACAGTTTACAATTCTGGACCTTGACAGTGTAATAAATGGGACAGTCACAAGCCTTTCCGGTTTTCTTCTAAAATATCTTAAATTGTGTTCCATAGACAAACAAAGCTTTTACTAATTTGGAATGACATGGGAATAAATGATTAACGAGATTTTGGGTTGGAGTAAGTACATACAAAATCATATAAAGTGTTGTTGCACAATAGAATTTCTGATTTTATTGCTTCCCATGGCCATGAGTCAGCTGAGCTCTAATACATTATGCCATATAATCTGCATACTGTGCAAACCGCAAGGCTAACTTATCTAAAGGTCCTAACACTCGAATATTGAAATTAGCGTACATGAACCATTGGCTGGAAATGTAATGACAAGCCTGTCAGTTAAAATATATTGTTCATACAACTGAGTGGGCCTCCATGTGCTGTCCAGTGAATGAAAGGATAAGACCTTGTCCACTTCATTAAATGCTCTTTACCTTCAAACCATATCTTCATAAAACAAATATTCATTTTAACTATATAAGGCTATTTTACTGACAGGAAATAATGTCTAGTGCTCATTTTCATCTCAGACAAAAGCATTAAGCTTGTGGGGAGTGATGTGCAGAAGACAGATTACTTTAGATGAAGTGCACATTGTTATTCAAAGATAGACTGTGAATATTTAGTTCTTAATTAATTTGGATAGTCAAAACATTAATTTAAAGGCTATTACATCATACTGTAGCATTCTATATTTTTGCTATGCAATGCAATCCTGTGCTGGAATAATCAGCCTATACTTTCACGTTCCTCTTTTGATGTGCCAGAAACATTTGCTGTTTGAAGCACAATGACTTTTTATTAGCTGTTTGATGTGATAATGAACTGAATAATGAAGTCTGTAGATAACCATATTTATCAAATACTTCTGATTCGATTTCAGAAATACACACTGAATTGTACCACTTGCACTTTTTTGCAGCCAGGACTAGACTTGCTCGCCTGTAAAAGCTTTTAGGAAATGAATGGGAAAATGCGGTTATTTTGCAATGTCCATACCCATTTTATTCCATGCCAGTCGCAGGTCACACGCAATATGCAATTAAAGTTTGATGTCAAACACATGTAGTAATTATTGATAAAATCAGACAGAAGACCTCAGGTGTGTTAAAAGTAATGCCTTTTGTAGCATAAGTACAAAAATGATTATCTACTATAAAAAAAGGTTTAAGGTTTAGTGCTAAATTATAAGCACTGATCGCAATCTACTGTACGAGTGCACTTAAACATTTTAACTTTTTTGTTTTTGTTTTTTTTGTAGGCACTTTTGTAAGAACTGTACTTGGGTAAGCAGGTTTCTATACAGGGGAAATGTGATACAGGTCAGTAATGTACTTTTAAAATGCCCAGTGGAATGTCTAAATTCCATTTTAGGACAAAACAAACGGCCATCAAATTTTTTGAGGTCAAAGTTAAAGCCAAAGCTTTTGCCCGCACAACTGAAACTAAATAAAAAGCAAACCTATAACAGATGCTAACAGTGTCTTTGATAAGTGCAGAAGAAAAAAAAAAAACTAAAAGGGATTCAAAATAGCCCTGATAAATAAACAACCGCTAGTCAAGAACGTAAGAAAATGCCATTAGATAGCAACATGCAAGTTTCAAGTGAACGCATGAACTTCCCTACAGTCAATTCTAATTAAATACAACTTTTTTGAGTACCATGTACACAAACTGGCCATATTTGAAATTGTTCTCTGGTGCTTTTGAGCTCAGAATGGTTTCATTTGCTAAAAATGAGGCTAATTGACTCAATCTAATGCCAAAAGTGCTTTTTGCCAGCTCATCCATAATGAAGTGCCTAAGAAAATCAATTAGGGACATTATGCTCGATAAAGTGTTTCTGATGCTGATGACAATACTGAATCAGTCTCAGTGCACTTGATTTGCTAGCACTAATTACAGAGGACAAGAAGAACCAATAGTAAACTTTTTTTTTTCTTTCAGTTTTTCAAAACATTAAAAGTTGAAAAGGAATCCAACAAGATTTTATTACAATTCTGCGAAAATTGTAAAATGCATCATTATAGGATGAATTCACTAATCACTTGTGAGCACAATCAGTGAAAAAATAAATAAATCAAATCAAATCAAATGAAAGAGTAAAATCAAATAAAAAATGGCACTTCATTAACTAGCACAAACTGACCCACAAGATCGAGAAATGTTATGCGCAAACTGTGTTTAGCACACATTATTTAAATGATTTGTATAATTTCTTCAGCTAAAACAATGCAGGCAGGCATCTGTGGTACCAACAAGTGCAATTCTAACCTACTGAACACACAGATAATGCATCTCAAACATTTTCCCGTCTGTGTAACTTGCATCTAATTTCAGGAAAGAAAAAAAAAAAAAACTTTAATAAACTCAACTGTGTCTGATTGAAAATCATCTACTGTGGAGAATACTTGATGAATATAGAACAATGTGTGTTAATCAATATACAGATGGTCAATATCATAAACATCAAGTGAGAAGCTTGTGTAGTTTGATCATTATTTAGTAGTATTTTGATTACATGCATTATGCATTATGATTGGGTTTTGAAGAGACAGAAAACAGTACATCGATAGAGCCTTCTTCCCTAAATCAATAGAGGTAATTATTTTTGGGCTGTAATTTAAACAGTCAGGAAAGCTGACAGATCAAGAGTTGAAACAGGCTCTTAAAAGAGTTTTTCTGATAATTGGGTGACATTTTGTCTTCAGCATCTTTAAAATTCAGTATAGTATTCTTGAATCAAAGTAGAGGAAGCAGGAAATCATATTTCACTTTGCACGATGGGACTGATGCCTACATTTGTATAATCACAGCCAAGCAAGGTCAGTGTATAAATCATATTAGCCTCATGAAAGAGAGACAGCTGTAGCGACATTTATTGCGGACTGGCAAAACATCAATACCGTGACATTTTCACCTCAGTTCTGAGAATTCTGTCAAAGCAAAAGTCAATTTTCAGATATTTAATGTATTGTATGTATAATGGAAAAAGAGGCTGGTTTAATTGTCATAACATGCTTTATATTAGGGCATGGATATACATACATCAAAGATACTTTTAAGCCTCTAACTCTACCCTCACCTCACATATAGTATGTATTAACCCATATATTTATATAAAATAGCATAATCTTACTGACCCCAGACTTTGAACTCTAGAACCCTATTGGCTGAGCTGTCCTTCTACAGTTGTTAACACTTTCCTATTAGTTATACTGTATCAGTTATTTACTCAAATAAAGAGAATAATAATTTCGGTAGGAACAGGCCCTAGTGTAGTTTAGTCACTGCTGGACAAACCGTTTCCTTCCCCATCAGATCTCACACATAGTTCCCACACACTTTGACATAACCTACCAACCTTAGCTCCCAGAGGCTTAAGGAGGTGGCGTTCATAAGCGCAGTGTGAATGTAAGCAGGCGAAAAGTTCACAATCAACAAAAGCCTATCGTGACAAGCCCAGCAACAGGCCCGGCAGCTGTAAGCTAAACATATTTCAATGCTAGATGCAGAATAAAACAGCCAACGCCGCCGTCTCCACCTCTTTTCATCAAACCAATGGTGATACTGTACAGAATGTGCGATTTCCATCAGACTGCTAAAGAATGAGCCTCAAAAATGATTTCCAGCTTGCTGAGGGACAAAACGGCCACAGTACAATAATTAACAGAAAGTCAAGAAATTGAAAGATTCAGCAGAATGTAGATTTGAGGAAGAATATTTACTTAATGCCTTATGGTCCTGTCCTATATATTGGACCATTGGTCAAAGCTTCATGATTATTCTAGACATCTCAGGAAGCCATTTCTCATTTCGCCTCTAGCTTGAAATGGATTCCAAATGAGGATTATGCTAGTAAGACATTATCATGGGAGTTTGATGGAGAGTTTCAGAACTTGGGAAAGCTGTTTACTGTGTAAAAAAAATACTTTTTATTCTGGCTGAAATAACAGATGCTTATACAGTATGTGAAAGGTGGATAAATATGTGCCTTCTGTCCACCTTATTTTGGCAAAAGATTACAATAAGTTCCCATTAATTTTAGTCAGTGCATTAAACAATGTTACACAGCAATTTATTAATCTTTGAAAACCATTGTTTATAAATATACAACTGTAATTAATTTATGTCCATTAAATAGCAACTTACATCACTTTAAATAATGTCACATTAACATTGATAAATGTTTCTCTTTGTTAGTTTATGTTATTTAACGTTCTTAAAGAGAGATGGATGATTCCCTGCATGCCTCAGAAATAGCACTCAATAATGTCTGATATTTTTTTCAGTAAATGAAAATCTCAAGACTACAGGGTCAGATATTAAGAGTTACATTCCTGTGTACTTCAAATCCTTTCAAAACACACTATTCTCAGATAGATCCAATATTTATATACTTCAGAGGTGTGAAAAACATTCTCATGTCATTTTATATTTGATTTCTCTACTCTTTTCCAGCAAAATCTATGCTTCCTTTTTTTTTTTTTTTCTTTAACACATATGATTTTTAACGAAGAAGAAACAGGATGCAATTTTTCAATGCATTCATTATTTAAGCTTCAAATAAAAAAAAATAAAATAAAAAAAATGTTTTGCAATATGGGATATTAGATTTTACTTATTAGTTTAGTTTTGTTTTGGCTCTGAGCCAGGTTTTTTTTTTTTTTTTTGCCTTTTTTTCTTCAAGGTGAAATTTATATTATAGATGTTTGAAAATGACCTTTCATGCTGAATCAAATAAAAACATCTAAATCAAATAAAAACATAATGCAAAGTTTTAAATCAAGTGCACCATCTATAAGGTTATTGTCTGTCAAAAAAAAAAGAAAAGAAAAAAACCTCACAGAAATCAGTCCTTTTTAAAACAAATCCATTCCATTTATCCTTGTTTTGATTTCAACAAATTAAGCCATTTCATGTTGACATAATCATTAATTTAGAAATTATAAATTAATCTTTGAGCAAATTGTCTGGGAGTAATTTAGCAAGTAAGTAAATATAAATGCACATTGAAATGAAAGTGACAATGAAAGGCTAACATTTTCTATGAAGCCTGTATTTGTAACACATTATACGGGTATTCTGAAGGCATTATAATGAATGCATGATGCATTATATAAACCTTATAAAGTGTTATAACATCTCACAAATAATCCCAAAAAAACGGTTATAATACATTATAATATGTACATATTTGTTATTATAACATTTAAGAGTATGATTATTTATAATACACAATAAACACCATATTAAAACTACTTCATTTATAATGGATTTCATCATATCTTGACAAGTCAATAAAAAACAGGAAAGCGGTCCATAAAACACTCCTTTTTAAAAAAAACTTACGAGAGTACATTTTCAGGTAAGCCAACTTACATTTTTGGATGAACTGTATTTCAAAACAATTTCTTTTTACTTCTATCATACAGGATTGTCTACACAAAGCCTCCAGTCAAGACTCAAGAACCTGCTTCTCTTATTTACCATTCCCTCATTACTTATTCAGTTGTTACATTTTGGATGAAAGTGGCTTGTTCCATAAATTTCCCTTTGTGTATGCATTTCACAACACTGCAGTTACTGCACGCTCCTAATTGGGCGAAAGACAAAAATGTGTCATATTAGGACACTGAGTCCTTTAACACAGTGCTGTTGTCCCCAGACACACAGGAAATACAATAAGAATAGCTTAACATTAGAAAGGAACCTACAAAAAGAATGAAGTGTGTTCAGCATGGTTGAATCAGCTCAGTACAGCCGTGTCTGCTGGCCTGCATCACTTCCTCAGCTTTATCTAGTGCCCACAGGTGTGCCAACTGTCTGACAACAACACCACAGAGAAATGAGGTCTGTCACTGCACAGATACATGGATAAACGTTTATTAGCATACCACCTGTTCTTTTTTTTTTTTTCCACTTTTGAGGCGAACAGTCACAGCATTTAAGTAGAACTGTATTTTCTGAGACATGTTAAATACAGGAATAGGGATTGAAAGGTAAACATGTTTTACATTACAGTTAAAGAAAAACTGTCATGGGTTATGTCAGAACGTAATATAAGGACAAATAGTCGACAGTGAGATTTGTTCTAATTTTTAAAAGCAGTACTTAGACTGACAGGAAATGGCAGGGAAAGCGTTTCGGAAAGATTCATGACAATCCGAATTGTTTTTCTTGTTTTTTTTAGTCATTCACAGACTGACAGGGAGGCAAAGCTCAAGTATTCTCATAAGAATCTGAAAAACAATACCAAATGGCTTGCATGTGTGCCAGGGTTACTGCGATTTCAACGTAACATTCTCCCATCACTCCGCCATGCCTTTCTTTTAAAATTCCTGCTGCTTCCAATCTTGTCTAATGGAACACGTGATAGGAAGGCATTAGCCGAGTAGCAAAAACTCCACTTTATCACTAAATTCCCCATAAAACTCTGTCGCTATGATTATAAATAACCCTTTGGCTGAATATGAGGCATGAGAGGATTTTTTTTCATGCTGTGAACCTCGAATGTAAATCAGAGTTTTAATCAGGCATCGAGAGGGCAGCTCAAGATGACACATGAGGACAGATGCCATCTGTCTGTCAAGTGCTGTTAATGGAAATTTCTTTTTTTAGCTTGAGTCTAGCGTCTCCGATCTGGTTTGTGACCTTGAACTGCTAGATTGATCTTTAGAACATCAAGGGTGAAGGTAAACCTTCATCAATTTCATCTCAAATTATATGAGTATACCATCTCATCAAAGCACATTCTTACTGGCAACCATTAGTTGACCTGTATGACAGAGTTTAAATGCAATTACTGTGGTGATCTGGAATCTACGGGTTGTTATGGAAGTCCGTTTTCACCTTAGATTACAAATAAAGAAGTTAAAAGTAAGAATTTAAAATAATATTATTATACGGTGAGAAATAAGCTGAAAATGTGAAATAAACTATTATTTTATTTTTTAATACTCTGAGGCAAAATGTCTAGGTTACGAACACAACCCACGTTCCCTGAAGGAGGGAACGGAGATGTTACATATGGGAACTCGCCAGAGAGACCAATTGCCTTTGAGCTCTAAACAAAAAGGCCAAGGAATATTGGCGTGCATTTGATTGCACTCAGGTGCACCTCATCACTGCGCGAGTATAAGAGGGCACGAGCGGAATGCACATGCAGGTTTTCGCTGAAGAGCTGAGCCGGAGTCAGAGCGACCCAAGAGTCGTGGCAGGGGAAAGTGTTACCCTTTCAGTCGAATCACTTCTACGTTACATATGGGAACACCCATGGAACAGGCCACGACTCTAAGGCCGCGTTACACGGAGACCCCCTGCCGACAGGAGAGATACTTTTCAAGTTCATCAGTAGAGGATCTGCACGTAACTTTCCCAACCCTTTTGTGGCCCAAGAAGGGGGGCAGACAGAGTTGCTTGCAGCGGTGCTGAAGCAGGTGGTTGAGAGTGGAGCACATACTTTAACACAGTTCTCGCATGTGGAATAAGAAATACAATATATCGATACGAATATGGATATAATGGAAGGAAAACATCCCTTCTGGCTGACTGTGGAACATTGAGATTTGTTGCCACACCTCTGGGCGAAGGAGACCCAGAAGAAGCACAGCTGGAGCTACTCTGCTCTAGTCCGACTGTGAACACTAAGAATATTAAGCGCGGGTCCCGCGGGAGCGGCGCAGCAAGCCTGCACCAGCCGGTCTTCTCGCTCACCTGCTGTCCTGACCAAGGAAGCAAGAAGACACGGCCTCTATGCGGAGGTCGTAAAACCTGGCGAAGGTGTTGGGTGTCACCCAGCCCGCAGCTCTACAGATATCTGCTAAACAGGTGCCATGAGCCAGCGCTTAGGACGAGGTGACACTCCTTGTTGAGTGAGCTCTCAGTCCTAAGGGGCAAGGCTCTCCCTGGTATAAATAAGCCAGAGAGATGGCTTCTACCACCTAGTGAGCCAACCTCTGTTTGGTGACAGCATCCCCTTTCTGCTGGCCACTGAAGCGAATAAAGGGCTGCTGAGAGTGTCTAAAGCTCTGAGTATGGTCAGTGTAGAGGCACAGCGCGTGTACAGCTATAATCAGCCAGTCGTCGAGATAGTTCAGGATGCGAATGCCCATCTGCCACAGTGGGCGGGCGCCTGGCGAACTGAATCGCATAGCGGAGGCGTACTGTCCGTATTAACCGCTGCGAGGGGCTGGGGAGCGCTATCCAGGCTCCGAGCAGTGTCGCTAGGGGTATCAAGGGAACGTTGACCGCCGTGCCAGCAGAGGGGCAGCCCGGCAGTGCGGTGCCCTCTCGAAGCGGCTTCAGCCTCACCATCTGACTCACCCTGCCAAAGACATCTCAGCCTCTCAGGGCGCCCCGAAGGACACATTCAGCCCTGTTACAGGGGGAGCGGTCTCCTCCAGGAGAACCACAGGACTACATGGTGCATCAGAAGTCCTCGGCGTGTGCTCGACCCAGACACGTGAGGCAACGATCATGCCCTTCCGAAAAGGTGAGGAAACTCCCGCATCCAGAAATGCACGATCAGCTCGACATTCCGGAGAACGCCTCACCAACCACGAGAAAAATTTGCTCTTTCTCCCGGTTGCCCAGGGAAGACCTATCACGGCAAGTCCGTGCACTCAAAAAGGTCTTTGCTCGCTGGATTTGCAAGATGACTGGCACATCCAGCCTATTAAAAGGCTACCAGCCCGCAGGATCCGCTGACAGCCGCCCAGATAAAATGCTGTCAGACGAGAGAGCAGGTAAGCAGGAACTCTTGAAATCAGGACTCTTCCTCGATCGTTCTCCAGAACTCGCAGAGGGGGTGTCCTGTAGCTGCTCAGAACGGCTTCGGCTCTGAAGCGAAAATCTGCATGTGCATTATGCTCGTGCCCTCTTTTAGTCACGCAGTGATGAGGTGCACCTGAGCGCAATCAAATGCACGCCAGTATTCATTGGCCTTTTTGTTTAAAGCTCAAAGGCAATCGGTCTCTTTTGCGAGTTCCCATATGTAATGTCGAAGTGATTCAACTGAAAGGGTAGCATAGGTATTTCATAGTTAGGGACAGTGATTGTGAAAAAGTTTGAAAATTAAACAAATCCATACTATAAAATAAAAAAATAAATAGGAATTACAATAAAAAAGCAGCCATTATAAAGTTGCAGTTGCAAAACTGCGTATATATGCATGATAAAGCATATGCATATATATATACATACATATACATACACATATAAAAAATATGTGAGTGATAAATAAAACAATTAATGCAATAAATAATACATAAAAGTATATATATATATACACACACACACACACACATATGTATATATATATATACATATATATAGATAGATAGATAGATAGATATGTCTAAATCATACTGTAAAATATTAAAAAAAATGCTATTGTAAGACAAAATAATAATAATAATTAATATTTTTCCATTGTAAAGAATAAGGTTGCTGTTGTAAAAATGTGCTTTAAAGTTGCTGTTAACTTGTCTTTCTGTTTTTTGTTGTTGTTTTTTTTACTCTGAGGCAGAACAGTTTGTCCCTACATTATACCATTCTGAAGAGCAGAAAAACTGATCTAAAATCAAGGTAAATGGCCCATGTCTTCAGAGAGCACCATATAAAGAGTGCTTAGCTAAGCCTGTGGAGCTCATTCTGAGAGATGATAAAGCAGCTCACACTCCAACATGGACATTAGTTCTGGTATCTGTCTCGACTGAGAGGGACTGATTTTGTGGGTACTCTGAGTTAATTTTGAACTGTAATTTGCTCATGTGGAGAGCTCATTATTCAGATTCTGTCATCTGTTCTTGCTCAGTCGGTAAGCCCATTCACTGTAAGTGTGTATGGGGGTGGATGGTTGGCTTGGAGAAAATATCTATGAATATCTATGTAAAATCTCCACTTATGTGCACATCTTATAATTTTTTAGCTCATATTTTAAGTTGAAATCCACATAGACGTACTGTAATTGTTTGCATACCATGTGTGCTCATAAATCCTGCTAAAAATAAGTGAAAGCAGTGTGTCTACTGCCACGTATGTTTCTATACTGCGCTTACCCAGAATGCTAATACTGTAACAAGAACCCACTCTGACCCACTAAACCAAGAGATACATAACTCTTCCGGTCTGTCATCGGCTAACCTTCACCCACGTTACCTCAAAGTCACCTCAATGGCCTGTGATGCTTCAATCTGTAGTTTCTGTGCTAACTCACACTTTAGCCTTAGCATAGCCAGACCTTAACTGACAAAGGGTCTTGTCCAGATTGCAGTTTACTGTGGAAGATCTGGCAAACAAATGTAATATAGTTTTACATGCATTTATCTGAAAAGATGGCTGAATCGTTTTAAAGGTAGACAGATGGTGAAATGGTTTTCCAATTGTGAGCTATTGGCATCAGACAGTTTTCATTAAAACCATCATTAAAAGTAAAAGGCTGCAAAAAAAAAAAATGCTACAATAAAACCGTGTTAAATGCTTAACGGTAAGTTTCCCAAATATGGTGAAAAACTGTATTGGACATTACATGTACTTTTACAGTAGTATACCATTTTTGGACGTGATAAAGGATTCTCAGAATTAGTTGTATTTCCAACTAAGTTTTAATTAAAATTTGAAATGTTTTGTTACAATAACCATGTTTCTTCTTAGCTTTTATTTTTCTTATTCATTAGGACAATATCTAATGTTGTTAAATACATTTTTTGTGCATTTTAATATATAATTTTATATTGTAGATACACATGAATCTTCTTGAATATATTCCTTCTATATTTCTTAATATTTAAATGCTTTTGTTACCATATTTTTCACTGTGAAATTTTGGCAACCCTTTTTTTAACTGTGCATTTGTGCCTTATGTGCAATGTGAATGTACCAATGAATCTGAATAAGCATACAAAACGGCAAAATATTAAACAGTTTTGAATTGCTGTACGATTGGGTGGGATGTGGGCAATCTAAAGTTTTCACTTTTACTCAGTTTAAGATTCCTGGCGTTTATATATGTATCAGAAATGTACTACAATCAGCAAGTCTGCATTTATTCTTAAGGGCCTGTCTTCTTAACCGTGCTGAAATTTCAGCGGGTCAACATGAAATCCTAATACACAGCCAAGAATAACAAACAGCTGTAATTGTGAACATAAATTATAAAAGGAATACATATCTGGTTACATAATGATTATGAGAGGCAAAAGAACAGCAACACAGCTGAGTTCAATGCACTTTGAAGGCTAAAGCAATAATTCATCACTCTACAGATTTGCATTGATGGTGAGGAATTTTGCTGTCTCATACCAGTGAAAGCGCAATGACCTCGACATTTAAGTATTATAGAAAAGATAAAGTGAAGAGATTGAGAATGATCCAAGCTGGACATTTGATAGCAAAGAGAATGAGACTGAAGGATCTCTTTGAAATTCATAGTGTTTAATCATAGAGTATTTATAAACTCAACAGCCAGTCGTTGAGGTAACTTTTGGAAAAAGCTACAATACCATTTTTATTTTTTTAATATTATTATTTTTAAAAAAACATCTGAAATGCTCACCAAGACTGCATTTGTTTGATTAAATGACTTTTCTGTCATGGCAAAACTGAGTTACTCTAATATGGTACTCAAGAAACATATCTTATTATCAATGCTGAAAACAGTTATGTGGTGTAATATTCTTAAATACCTTCTTAATAAAAAAAAAGAAAAAAAAAGAACAGCATGTAAAAAAAGAAGGTTAAGAAAAAAATCTAAACAGTTAACTAACAGTTCATTAACAGTTTAACAGTTAATTAAATGATTATTCCTTTTTTAAAAGTTTATATTGTGATTTGACTTTTATTTCCTTTTTTTAGTGAGCAAATTCAAAGGGGTCACACTGTAAGTTTTGCTTTGTTTTTATTGTACATCAAGATCTTTTATCCTAATAGATCAAAGAACATTTGATTTCACACGATATGACCCCTGTAGTTATACAGACACCTTGTCCAAGGTAAGATGCATTTTCAGCCAGTCTGTTGATTTAGATCCCAGCAGGTGAACATTTCCTATCAATTTTAGAACGTGATGCCCTGTGGTGATAGCATATTTGAGATGGAGCATGAATAATTAATATTACAGGCTTTACATTTTACAAAATGTGGAATCCATAAAAGGTGCATCATTCAATTAAGCACACATAGCAGACTAACAGAGGTAATTATAATGAATGGGGTGATCAGTACGGTTGGGTCTAAATGTATTACTGACATGACTCGCTGTAAAAGACAGATGAATGTTTTTTAGACTCCAGATAAAAACTATTAAAATTACAATAATAAGGTGCACGATTTGATGTGAATCAATTATGTCTCTGAGGTGTGGGTCTTTCATTATGCGTCTAATGCAATTAGTCTTAATGGACTCTGGCCTCTCGAGGCAGGAACAAGCAATCATAATAACTATCCTCTTCCTCCCACTCATGCCTGCCTTTGGGGAGTTTGTTTCGAATGGACCTAGCTGCCATTCAAAGAAGCAGCCAACATTTTGAAGTTTCAGCTTTAAAAAGATGCTTGACACCTGTGATGTTTTCATAAAAGAAAACAAGTTCCCATAAAACAGACAAGACTGCCGCGTTCAGTCAGTCAATCTGTTTTGAACATTGTTTCAGTGAGCCACTGGCACAGAACCGTTCATTAATAATTTTCCAAAAAAGTGACAAGATGTTACACAAGCTATTTTACTGCAACAAATCAGTGGCAGAGTGTTGATAAAGACATTGTTTTTTATGTTTTTTGTAAGAACAATAATACATACAATCACGTTATAAAACTTGCCAGAATAAAAGAATCAAGAGACACAAAGCTCATGAAAAGATGTGAAAGCGGGCAAGAGCAATCAAAAAGGGGTGCTTGTCAAGGCCACTGAATGTTCTCTGTAGTTGCCACATACAAAGAGCTTCATTTATGAAACCAGCAGAACAAATTTGTGTAAATCTTATCCATAAAGTAAATAGTTGCAGTGAATTATTGAATGTGACAATTTACATAAGAAATTTGTTCTGCTCCTGTTTCATGAATGCACCCTATTGAGAACACAAAGTAATGCATGGTTAAATCGTTTAGGAGATCACTTACTGTTAAAGATGTGCTCTGCAATGTTACCACTTAAAAGCATTTTTACTTGCAGGAACCCCAAAACAATTTAGCATTCAATCATTCATTAAATGTCAGTTCATTTTAAGCTGTTATGTTTTTTGAGAAACTGTCATGTTTTGAATTTGTCCAATGTATTATTACTTAGTGTGTGTGTCTGTGTGTGTTGGTATTTGTGGTATATGGGGACACAAGTGTATTTAATGACATGGGTATAACAGAGGTATTAAAATAATAGGGTGGTTTATGAGGACACTGCCAATGCCCCCATAATTTAAAATGCTTAAAAATATACTACATTGTGTTATTTATTTATTTATATATTTTTTTTTTTGGTGTATACCAACGTCTGTGTGTTTATATTTTATTAAATATTGTAGTACATTAATTTTACAGAACAGTTTTCTCTTGAAATATATTTTAAAATCCAGGCTAAACCTAAACTGATGGAGGCCTATTATAAAACTACATTTACATAATGACTATATGTAGCGAGATGATATTTCGTAATATATTTGGCTCATGAGCTCTCCTCCAGCTCCTGTCAAAACATCACTTGTCTCAAATGCAGTGAATGTGAACCTACACCCCAAGACACCATCATCAGAATTAATAGCGCCTGGGAAACAGTTTAAATCCTTGAATTTTCCACTCTCAAGAAGGACATCTCTCTTTTCAGCATAACTGTCAAACTAGTGGCTTAACACCCGCTATTGTGTGACGCCCAAATTGTAAGTTGTAATAGACGGGGCCTGAACATTTTTCTGAATCACTTCCATTTCAATGCACATGAAAGACTGCAATGTGAACAGAATGGGTCTTTGCTAAACCTTATAATCTTCTTGTAACAGAATCTTTTCATTGGGCTGCAATGAACTAGTTGGCACACCGTCCAGTCAGTCGGGTGTGATCTCTGACCTCACACTCAAGTGATCAAACAACACCGGTCTAAGTCTTTAAACCCTTGGAAGTGCTATTTTAAAGTGCATACCTTGATTGAAAGCTAATTTAATGTATGCAATCAAATTACATATAATGCGATAAATGGCTCTGTGACATCACCTCATCAATAAAAATAATCACTAATTGCAAAAAAGGTTTTACAAAATAAATTGCTCACCACTGAACTGGAACACAAAAAGACCTAGTTATATTTGTTTCTACCTAGATTTTAATTAGATAAATGCACTTACAGTAGATTGGATTTCAAACACTGGGACTTGTTCTCAACAGGGAATACTACGGTTTGTCCATGGCAAACCCAAGCTTTTGACCTCGATTGTTATCGCCAAAATGAGCAGTTCATTTGGAATGGTCCATTCCCGGTAATGTCACTGAATAAACTATGATAAATGCACTGCGATATCGAGCCAAAAGCGGTTTAATACATTTTTGTAGCATCATGCAAGTCTTGCTGTATACCACAACACCAGCTGTTTTCAATTAACTGCCTGAAAAGCCCAGTGAAAAGTCAGTGCTTTCTTAGTGGTGTTCAAAACATTACGGGCATTCTTGAGTGATGGCTATTAACCGTAGACGGCAAGGAAAGTTGGAGATTACACGACCACAGACAGTGGCTTGTGGAGTCGCAGCTGGTTTAAACAGCATATATCCAGTCTCGGTTGGGAGACCAGATGAAGATTTACACTGGAGGAAGACATGGACATCCACATTGTCATGTGACGAACGTGTTGCAACTGCTGGAAGCCTTCAAAAAAATAGCTGGTTAGCCACAAACCTCTTCGCCACATCTCAATATGTCTGAATAATGCACGTTTGGGATTCAAATGTTGTAATTTAATAACGCAAGTAGTAATTGCAAAATTAGGCAATTGCGAAAAACTCCAAAGTCCAAAATACAGACTGTTTAGCTTTTTTCCCCTTTCCTCCGAAAACTATTAATCACAATGATGTCCATATAAAAACCACAAACACACGCACATTGAGTGAGCTGATGCACACACACGCACATAAAAATACATCCGAATTGCGTGTGGTTAATAGAGAGGAGGGGTATATTCAAATGAACTAATGCATTATCTGAGCACTTGCAGTTCTTCATAGGAAGGCCTTAAGCAGGTAGGATGATTTGTGACTCAAATTACGGTCATTTGCTGCAAATGGGTGGCAATCATCACCATTAGAACCTTGTGTGGTGGGCTTGTAATTGAAGCGCAACTTAATCATAGAGATGGTCGGAGAGAGAGACATTTATTGATCTATGCATCATGATCTCAGTAATATCAGGTGCTGTGTGGCTCATTAAATCCTTTAGCCTTATTATGGTTTGTGGGAAATTCCATTTGTGTCAAAGCCCTAACTGCATCTTCTTACCTAAGAAGCATTGCGGTCATTTCAGCAGCAAATACGCAAAGCTGCAGCATCACTACAACAGTAGTCTGAACTGGTGTGATAGCAGTGCTGAGCTTTATTTTTGTAGTGAATCTTCTAAGCTGTGAACACTGGCATATTGAAAGTATGCACTACTTTTGCTTGCATTTTGACGTAAGACTTATATTCAAATATTCGTCACTATATGCCTATATGCACCTAAATAATCTGTTTATAATCAGATTGTTGGTTCAATCAGACTGAAAAGCTTTTAAGGCTTCCTTTTTGCATGATAGAGCTTTTGTTGGCATCTGCCGATGGCATGGTGGATTGTGTATGCCGACATGGGTTTCTGGAAGTATTCCTGGGCCCATTCATTAATGTCAATGACAGAATCCTGCTGATGTCTTAGGGCCTGAAGACCACGGGCATCCAACAGAGGTCTTCCGCCTTGTCCCTTACCTACAGAGGTTTCTCCAGTTTCTTTGAATCTTTTGATGATGTTGTGCACTGTAGGTGATGCGATTTGCAAAGCCTGCAATTTTACGTTCAGGAACATTGTTTTTAAAGTATTCCACAATCTTTTTACTCATGCTTTCACGGATTAGAAAGCCTCTGCCCGTTATACTTCTGAGAGACTCTGCCTATCCAAAACATCCCTTTCATGGCTAATCATGTTCCAGCCTTGGGGCTGGTTGCACCAGCTAGACGTAAATAAGCCGGGTGTAAGCCCTACGCTGGACTTTGCAACGTCCAGCTTTACAATAAATATTTACACCTGTTGTACCAACTAAAACTAAGATCAGGCTCAGCTACGTTGCGTGCAGATTAATGTCCGCCTATCATTTTATTTTGGTATTGCATTGCTCATAGCTTTAACGTTAAAAATATAGTTTAGGAAAATGTATGTAACTTCAATCATTAGCTGTTACATGTCTGTCTGGTCTTAGTCAAGTGTGTGTTGAAGAAAGTAAACTTTTGTTCTTTATTGACTCTCTTGTGTCTACAACCACAGTACGTTACATTAGCTTTGATTAGCTCGTAAAGCCTTGTCTCTTGTCAAAAAGCTCAAGGCGACCACAGACTTTGATGAACACTGCTGGCAGCAGTGACGTCTGTGTCTGTATCATTCAAATCAATGACAGCGTAATCTCGTATCTCCCTGCTCTCAAGTTATAAATCTTGGATCTCCGATAAAACATGATTTTGGGGAAGTGTTGTGTTAATGTTGGCACACAACAGCATATGATAGCAATATAAGGTATAATATGAATATATAATTTGAATAATCATAATATTATATCAATATTATAATTAAATAGTAATAGAAAATGCATGGGGCATTTTAAGACAGGACATCAGATATCGGTTTTTCTACTGATTTCTTTATTACTATTATTATTATTATTTTATTTGGTTTCACCAGTAGTGCAGAAATTACTTGCTACAACTTTTAAGTTCAGCTGTGTTATGAATCATGTCTGTAAGCTCCACAAAGTGGAGAAAACCCTATTACTCATCAGCAACACTCATTTCTTAAATCTTTTTTATAATATCTAACACACTTGTATAACAACAGTAAATGTTGGACTGTGCATTATTTTGTGTCAGCAGCTGACAGAAATGTTTACATCTCAAACTGCAGGTCTTTCACAAGAGAAGGCAGAGGCGCTTTCTGATGATGGCACCAGAAATTCTACAACTGACCGGACTGATGAGAACATTCATAGACAAATTATGCTTCCAGTCCACCCCACGACTGGAGGACATCCATGAGACAGAGAAAGGCTTAATTCACTCTGAGGGGAAAATACTCAGTAATAATTGCTGTCACTTTTGTCAGGGTGGTGATGACAGTACTGACATGCCTGTTGATTCATCAGAAAACAGCACCAGTTTTCAGACTCCAACGTCAAACATGATCCAGATTAAGGGTTATTTCAAATAAACATAAATAAATTGCAACTTGCATTCTTTTATTAAAATTTTTCACAGAATTTCTCATGCTTTAAACCCATAACTTTAACACACCATCAGAATTTATTTATTATTTTTTGCAAATAATAATGCTTCAGTACAGAAATGGTGACATCTTGTTAATTAATGTCACACTGTAATGTCTCGTACTGTAATGCAAAAACTTTCAACATAATAAATCAGAGCACAAATCTTGCACCATTGCTCAATATAAATATATCTATGAATGGAGAGCCCTATTCCATTTAACTTCCATTTTGCATGTGTGTATAAACTCCATCCTCCGATCCTTTATTGTAGGAAGATGTGGATCCGTCATTTGTTCCAAGAGCTTTTAAGATATTTCGGTTTCAGTTTCTTTCACCTGCTGTCTTCAGACAGGAAGCAAGTGATACTAAAAGATGACTGGCTTCTTGGTTTTGATAATAATAATAATGAGGTTTTGTGTCCCTTTTTTCCTCTCTTTTTGCTATCAGCATCATCTAATATTTGCATAACTGTGTAATGCGTAAACATGATTAGATTAATATAATGGAATATGCTTAAATAGGCTGAAACACCGTAAAATTTCAATATTGTGAAATATTATATATTAATTCATTTATTTTTATATACAATGACGATTTGTTAAAATCAAATTTCAGGAGGACCATGCACGAACGATCGCAGCTGCTACCATCCCCTTACTAATTAACCCACCAAACTCCGTTCCGCCACCATAAATATCCCTCACTTCCTTTACTTAATTTCTGCGTTTTTGTCTTCCACCGCCATCCCCTTCCACCACCTAAGCCGCAGACCAATTTAGGGGAATGGCCTAACGTTGCCCTATTTCTCCACTTTCTGCGGGGGACACGCGGGGCCCAGGCCGGGTTCCGAGCATCTGCTAACGCTAGCCTCCTATGGGTAAACCTTCTAGGGCTCGGGGGCTGCCTGGCTCGCTGTCTGTCCCCCGGACAGTCTGCCAAATAAGCTATTTTATCGCAGACGAAGTGGAAACTAGTGAAATTCCAGTTATCAATTTAATACAGTCTATAAGAAACAATCATTTGATGATTTGGTGTGTGTGTGGGAATGTGTTATATCC
>JAUCMU010000001.1:18964198-18978331 GCA_032275025.1 Enteromius treurensis
TGAAACAGACACAAAACACATTACATAGAAAAGCTGGAGTGCCAAACCCAGTCTTTAGCTGGCAGCTCCAGCTGGGCGTGACAATATGGTATAAACATTAAAAAAAAAAACTTTTTTTCCCCAAAGCTGATGTGGATTCACTCATCCAAATCCCTCTGTAACTGCCACAGATTTGCAAAAATGCATTGTTTGGCAAATAAATAATTTAGGAACAGTTATACAGTACACTACGTATGACATTCAAAAAAGATCCACTCTTCAGCACAATGATAAACACAAAACATAAAGAGGTATTCAAAACTATTGTCTTAGAGTAACACTAAGACAATATCTACAAATAGGATCCATTATTTGTACAAAATTTTTCCTCACTGTATTTTCTAGTGTTGAAAGGCTGTTAGCGGGTCTTAGAAATTACGGTAATACAGTAACTGTGTGTAGTAGTGCTTTAACTGTTATTAGCATTATAAGATTGTGTTTGTGTGAAAAGACCACTGTCTAAGAAAGTCCCGTATCTCACTAGATGGTGTTCAGTCAAATTTTATTCACACACTTGGTTGAAAATCCAAATTAGCCGGCCACATCTCTCAATGGGTGGGCATTAGCAGGCCCAGCGTTTCAACTCCCCGCTGAGGTAATGGCCCTACCGACCTTCCAACTGGATCAAGCATGTTCAAATTAACTCTGCCAGTCGGTGGGATGGACTTCTGTGAACCCCTGAAAAACTAACTAGCCATTGTTCTGCTCAAATCTGATCCAAACCTATTCACATATACACTCAGTGTGGATAACACAGAATAACATTTCTTTTATGTTTACAAATAGTGACAGATGATAGCCTATATTCACACAAAGTGTAAAGAAAAATGTGAAATCTGAGATCTATCTATCTATCTATCTATCTATCTACAGGTAAAATATGGTAATTAAAGTCATCCAGCATTCTCCTTGAAAGTTTCTTTTAGAATCGTTCCTTTGTAATAGGTTCAATACACCAATAGAATGTGCAGGGAAAATGCAATAATCGTATTAGGTGAAGATTATAGTCTTATTAGATTTCAGCTGCAGTTTCTGAAAAGAATACTATTTTTCTTAACATGAGGTTAATTAAAATAAACCTGTGACTCTAGGGGCTTTATTTTGACCACGCAGTCTGTCATAAGAAACACAGATGAAGAGAAACAGAGGAAATGAAAGCCATGGGCACCACCTCAGCAGAATCTAACAGAGGCATGTGGAGACACACTGTCCCTCTGTTCTTAAACCACACCGCGTCCAGCCAGCGTGAGAACGGCCTGTCCAGGCATCCGGACCCTTGGAGTTGAGGGGACACAGAGAGCCCTTCTCTAGAGACTTTACTAAGTAAACTTGTGTCACTGTTTTGCAATCAAGAGGGATTTACACTCAGTGTCAAGCACAGGGCAAGAGGATATGAGTGTGTGCGTGGTGTGTGTTTGTGTGTATAGATCAACATGTTTATGACTATTTGTTATCAAATCACTTACAGTGTTGACAGAGTTTGACAAAGCTAGTGCGCTCTTGAAAGGCGACTTGGGTTGTCTTTTTTTTATTTTGCCACTGTTTCTCCCACAATTCCCTTTTCTTGTTTTATCTTTCCATAAGACAACATGTTATGATAATGGCAAGAGTTACAGTAAGTAAATAAATCAGCTTACTAACATTACTATAATAGATTACATGGTGAAAACTGTTGTCAGTAATGTAATCTAGGTTACTCATTTTAGGTATAATCTGACTACATTTTATATTGGTTGTATGATTTGCGCAATACGTTCAATAGGTGAAATTATGCATTGAAACAGCTTAATGCCATTTTTTTTTTTTTTTTTTTTGCGACACACCAAAACGTATGAGACAATTAATTGTTTTAAGGATGACGTCATCAAACACACCATTTTATCGGTAAAAGGCCAGTTGGATGGAAACAGGCTGGAGACAGCAAATTTCTTTTTTTTGTGTGCAAATTATTTTTGTCCATAACAAAACTGCATAAAAACTAGGCTACTGATGTACAAGCACCAAACACTGATTGTAAGCCTAAACTTTTCAAAAACTGCATACTGTTTTTTTTTTTTCAAATCTGATTGGTTAATCACAATGTTGTCCCAGGTTCAACAAAAAAGCTGACACAGGGACATCTTGCACTTGGCAAAATCAGGTTAGCGATGACAGTACAATTAGAAAAAAGACTGAACAATGTGGCTTGTTTTAAAGGGTAACCAGTTAAAAATCTTAACCGAAGTGGAGATGCTTGGCCATTATATGAAATAATGGCAAAAACCAGAAACAGCATTTTAGTGTTGATAAATTGGGCTTTTTTTAGCCACGGGACTTGGATACCTTGTAGTCTGTGAACTCATCTGGATACTGAGTTTAATTTAGAATATAATGTGAGACTCTTTGTCTTAAAGTCAGAGCATCTGGTAAAGTAAGAGCAGTCCAAACTTTTGCAAACAATTTATTAAATCATGAAAATTATACCAAGCTATCCAAAATCACACTTTGAACAAAGAGTTTTTATATCAGTCCTGCATGTCAGTTTCACACCATAGCGGTTCTCTAATAAGGGGCTGTAGACTAATTAAATGTTTCGCTTGTATCACACTCCCACACAAAAGCACGCAGAACAAACTGCCTCAGAAGAAGATACATTATGCAGCTCTATAGAAAGAAAGAGCTGAAAAGAATCATCACAACTGAAAACTTTTCATGACCATTCTGCATGTAACCACTAGACTTCTTCACCTTCATAACCTTTTAAAAGTTTCTGAACTCAGACATCATTTTTCATATTCATTTGTGTCTGAATTAATTTAACACATTTGCAAACTGAAGGCTGAGAGTATTAAATTACTTTGCATCGATTGTAAAACTATTACAGTTGTGTTGCAAAGCCAATCAATCTTTTTTGTTGCTTACACGCGTATTACACAATGCATGCATTTCTACAAAAACATCTAAAAAAAATTTACATTTAAGTTTAAACAGTCATTCTTCAGAAATCATTTTAATATATATTTTAAATAATATGGATATATATATATATATACAATTTTTATTATTTATTTCAGGATTGTTTTGAGTGCTCATTTCTTCTTCTTCAAAAAAGTAAAAATAAAAATAATTATTCTAGATTAAACCCAAACTTTTTGCCTCCTGTGGTCACACATCTGATCACTGATGTCCTGTCAACAACAAGGCGGAAAAAAAAAAGAAAAAAAAAAATGGTACTCTTAGATGAAATTTTTCTGTCTCTGTCAGAACTAGTGCAACACAGAAGTCATTTCTTCTGAAAATCAAAAGAAAAAGAAAAGGGAAATCAGAGCAGAGAAAAGAGCTGAAGAAAGAAAATGAAGAATTAGAAAGAGAAGTGGAAACATTTTGGGTCTAAGATTACAAAGAAACCATCTGCTTAACAAATGTCAATTATATAATGTATTGCTTAAATTGGTTGCATTTCAAAATTTTGTTTGCCATACTAATGATCTTGTACTGTACCAACTGGCAACTTAGCATTTTAAAATCACAGATAATACCAAATGTCATATATTAGCCTCACAATGTGCTTACAAATCTTGCCCAAACATCACTAATACATTTTGCTGAAAATGTTATTACCAAATTCTATAAATAATATATAGCCTGACCATTCTTAAACCTTTTTACTAACAAAATATTAAACTGGCAAATCAGAATAGTGTGACAACAACTGAATGAGATGAGAACTGATGAGAACTAAAACAAATCTCAGAGTGTTGTTCTGCCTTCCACAAGGCAATTTCTTTGTCATAAAAAAAATAAAGAGGAGAAGAGAAAAAAGAAAACATTGAAGTAACACATTGTTCCATTGTAATTACTGTTCAGCATCAAGTTCTGGCTTACACATCAAGTGGTTTGTTAATTACTGTGTCAATTCCTACGTCACTTTCTAAAAGAAAATAATTTGAGCATTAGCAGTGCTTTTATTCTTTTGTATTTCTGTCAATTTTCTTCAGTCAGTTTTCTACAGTACAGTTCAGTGCACATGCAAAGTGTGAGTGTTTGTTTATCATCGATTGGTTTGACCTGCCTAAAAGGGTGTAAACATGTTGCTTATCTGAAAGATTACGGTGAAAGGTATCTGCTTTGTTTCAAGCTAATCGTTCAGGTATGCTTTGACAGTCCTTTGGGGACTCACAAACTTTAGGCTGTCAACTCCCTGAATTCTAAAGTTGTCAAAATGCATTTTAAACATTTTGGCTGCAAAAAGGAACTTAGCTGAAAGAGAAAAGTTGTTCCATTAATTATAATACCATTTTGAGGGCTGATGAAGTCTGCAATTGAATAACCTGGAATCGCTCCACTTGAGGTTTTTGAATATCTACACAGCTTTTCCACGAGGTGTAGGGTACGACCAAGCTAAAGGGCTTGTTTATTTTCTCCCAAACCCTAAAGATCAATAGAACCCACCATCATACGGTTTTCATTTCAACACTGCTTATTAAAAAATAAAGATCGGAAAGTCTTCTGTGCTTACAGAGGTCAATGCATGCATAAAATAAATACAATTCAATGTTAAAAGAGCAGAAGAGGAAGAGCAGATTTCCGACTGATCTGTGCATGAATTTTCTACCCACTCTCACTCAATAACAACCTCAATCATCAGATGACAGTCTGCTTTGATTTTTTTTTTTTTTTTGTGTTCTTTGGAAGGTGTAAGTTATCACGAAATGAATCACCCTTGCAGCTACTTTCACCTTTTCACCATCTTATCACATGACGGCTCTAGGGTTTCTTGCTCAGAAAACCAATCAAACTTCAGACGATCTCAAACTGTCTTCTGACTCTCTCCACCTCTGTAACATCCCATCAGCTTCCACTTTGCATTCCTTCAATATTATTGGGTCAAAACGCATATTATCACACACATTATAGATACATACTGCCTTGTATTCAAAGAAAATAAATCAGTGAAAACCGACACACATCTTCTAGCTTCTTGTTATTGGAAAAGACAACTTTGTTATGATAAGATCCAGAGGCATAACCCCTCCCAGCTGAACAAAGTGATCTGAGTAAACAGATACAGTATTTGATTTGATTCATTTTATTTGGAGTTTAATCTTTTGGGTATATGATTTACTCAAGATACAGATGCAATATCAAGATGTCTGTGTCCAATGTAGCATATCTGAATTATATTTTATTGTTATATTTACATTTTAGCCTTTTTTTTTTTCATCTGTTTTACACTTTGGGATTGGGTTTTTTATTTTTATTTTTTTTATTTATTTGTACTTTAACATTAATTCTTGTACTTTTTTAAACATAGATGTGTGTTCATCTCCATCATTGCTGTGGCTTTCAAGAAGAAGAAACCCATCTACTCTGTCATGTCAAAAAAATCAATCTAATGGGTACAAATTAGCACTGCTTTTATAAAGAGCACCAATGAACAAAAGCACACAGACAAGTGCACTGGAAATGCAGCAAGCTACTGTTATAGTGTAAGCCTTTATAGCAACATTATATAATAAAACAGCCAGCTCTGCCGCAGCAGTCCTTTGTTTCCCAGGTTGCATTACCATTAATGGAAAATCTATGCAGTCATTTAAACATCCTGATGCAGGAGGCCTGAAGCTGCAGCTGCATTTAGTGGCACTATCTCAGGGTCTAAAGATGTTAAAAGATAGATTAAAGGTGAGAGATAGAGGTGAGTGAGAAAATGAAGAACATGAACATGTGCATGATGACCAACATAAAAAAGACTAAGAAAGTAGAAAAAAAAGTAAAAAAGTAGACCACATTAATCACCTAAGATTCAGGAACTGAGTGAGATTGCTAGAGAAGCTGCTCCAGTTGATTCATTCAATTCACTAATAAGCTCCTAAGAGTCATTTCCAGGGATCAGACTTAACTGGTCACACTGTATATGTCTGATTCACTAAAGAGAACCAGCCAAGAATCATTACCCATGGAATCGGATTTAGTCTTGCTAAAAAATGAATCAAAATGTGAGTCTGATTGATTGAGAAAAAATCCAATTGATTTATACATATATTTGATTCACTAATAAGCTCATAAGAGTCATTCCCTGAAATCAACCTTACCTCATTGCAAAGTATTTACTAAACAGTATCGCCCCACGAGTATCATTAGCGATGATTCGTATTTGGCTGTTCACACTATGTTGTTGAAGAATGAGCTCACTTATAAGAGTCATTACCTCAGGAATCAGACTTTACTGGTTACAGTGAGTGTGTTTATGATTCATTGTAAAGAGCTGACTCATAAAAATCATTAGCTCTGGAATTGGTTGAAATTAGTAATTAGTTATTACACTTTATGTTTCTGAATTACTAACTGGACTGGACTACGAGGACTTAACTGTTTACATTGTTTTTAATTCACTCAGCTCAAAAATTTAACTTTAGCACAGGTCATACATGCTTTTTTTCTTTGCTCAAATTGCAAAGCAAATCCTGATATGTGTTTGTGCAAATAGAAGGAAGCATGTGTGTCAGTAATTGCGTGCAGAGGTGTGACACATGTTCTGTGGGGGGTTGTGTGTATGTGTGAGTGTATGCTCTCTGTGTGATGCGGATGTATCCCCACTAGGAGACATCTGTGAAAAATGTGACCCCATGCACCACAGTGTCCGGTGCGGCGCTTGTGACGGCCCCATGAGACCCAGATGGAACTGAGGACACAACATGGAAATCATAAAACATGTGCTACTTAAAACTGGTAGAACTTGACCCTCTGCTCTGATGAGAGCCGTCTCGCTTACGACGGTTAAGGACATGAATGTTATTCCCAGATCAGAGCAGTTTCATGACGACAGGGCAATGGACTTTGAGTTATTTGAGTTACACTAAAATTGTGATACTCTGGGATGTAAACATGTGGAGTTCTTGTTATTAGGACAGCAGGGGTTTGGACAAACATCAGAAATGTTGTTGTCATCAAATTATCTTTATTGAACTGATCATCTAAACTGAGGGGATTAGAATTATATGAAACTGTTTATAGAGTCTTTTCACTGATTTGACTTTTTTATTATTATTATTATTATATTTCCTGAATGGTATTTTCCGAGTAACATATTGGCCTTTGCAATAGAAATGTTGGGAAAAACTAAACAAATAAACACAGGATATGCCCCAGACCTAGACCATGAGTAAAATGTTTGAGTAAAAACTCAAACAAACAGTAATGAATCCACCACTACTTTACCAATATGACAATATACAACAATTTACACTAACCATGTGTAATACACTAATAACTAAATACTAGTTATTACTAAATACTACTGGAGATACACTATGAAAACATGATATGATAAACCTAGAGTGACAACATTGTATATAATATTATATACAATATGGCCACAGATGGCAAAAAACAAATCAAGATCCTCTAGACTTTTAGCGCATAATTACCTTTATTTTAATGACTTAATCCCTCTTGCATATACAAATTAAAAATAAATACAATAAAATATGCCAGTGGGGTTGACAAAGTCTGAGACCACATTATTTTTAAGTATGACTAGGGCTTTTCGTAATATTTCAAAAGATTTCTCTTTTTAAAAAATGCTGTTCTTTTGAACTATTCATCAAAGATTTCTGAAGAAATGTGTCACAGTTCCCACAAAAATACTAGGCAACACATTAATGATGATGATGATGATAATAAAAAAATCGAATCAAATTAGCATATTAGAATGATTGCTTGAAGATCGCAAGACACTGCTGAAGTAAGGTCTGCAGAAAAGTCATCCTTGCCATCAGTAGAATACATAAATATAACCGCTATTTTAAAATAATAGTAAAAATAAAAGTCTAGATGGATAATTGTAATCTGTTTACAACATAAGTGTAATATTATAGTGAACTAAAACATAAAACATGTTATGTTTGTTTTCTTCAGTGTGTGAGTGGCATGTTTCATAGAAACACTTATGCTGAGCTAATATTAGGTTCAAATTCTTCTCTATTTGAAGCTAGGACAGCTGAAAGCAGTGATTGGCAGCTGAAATTTTCCACATTGAGTGGTGTGGAAATGGACTGGGACTGCAACAAGCAAACTAGGCACAGGGATCATTGTCAGGGGAATCACCCTCTGATAAAAGTGTGTGTGAAACCTGCGGGATCTATGTTGCAGCTGTGCTTCTGTTTGGCCCAATCAGTGGTTTTCTGCGGGTAAATTAGCTAGACCAATAGCTCAACCATCCCTTCAAACTGTGTCGGCTGTGAAACTTGAATATCTCATCACTGCGAAATAAAATAACATCCGTCGACAGCAGATAAGCTTTTAGTGCAAGGAAAATTAGAACTACAAAACTGTTTCCTAATCAGCGTAACTAAGTGCCGTTGCATCACTTTGACACAGATAGCAATGTGAAACCTGGTTGCGTGAAGGTAATAATCTCTGATGCGAGAGATGATGGTGGCTCTCATCGGTGAGGTAAAAGCGACTGGTGTTCATCTGCTGTGTGACTCATAGGCAACTTCTATCAATCACAATCACGAAAGACGTCATCGTGTTTTAAAGCAGACAGCGCATGCATAGTGTCAGTTCAATTAGAGCATAGCACTGAATTCTTCAATGGTATTACATTCAGTTTAGACTCCGCAGGGACTGTTTAAGACTGACTGTCATATAAATGAAGCACTGTTAAATGCCTGCCAGCTTCAAACAAATAACTGCGCTTGTATTCCCCTACACAGTGAGTGTCAAAGATGAATAACTATATTACATATGTATCAGAAAAATGCAATGCTGTTTTTCTAAAGTGTGTAGTTCTATTGGAGATTTGTAGTGGCTACTATGAAGGAATACATAAATAGATACATAAATAAATAAGTAAATAAGGTCATTGTATTGCTTGTAAATTTAGATTTTTTAGTTATAAACACATTTCCCTTAACAAATGCAAATGAGAGTTTACATTTTTACATCTAGGAATTCTAAGCTCATATCTTGTGATATCTAAAGATGGGATTGTGAAGGGGAAAAGGTCTGATTTGTGTGATAGAAAGCCATAATTAGCTTTTACATTTATATTATTAAGTTTCCATAATTTAGAGATGTAAGCACTAAGAATAAATAACATGATCCATTGATTAAAATGCCAGATTAGTAGATGCAGGAGAAGAAAAGCATGAAGAGAAGATTCATAATTAATGACCCTTAAGCAGGAGAAACAGACAATTAAAACTGCATAATTGAAGGTTAGTCATTAATTAATGACGCCAGAGCTGCAAGCAATTGTTTTCAGTGTTCTTTATATTTTGGATTATTATTTTATTGCTGCCAGCAGGCTGAAGCATACTGATAAAACCTAAACGTGTTCCAGAGCAGATTTTGGAAGACAGCTGATGGTGTTCAGGTGGAGAATTTGGTGGAGGGAAAATCATTCATTCATGAAACCTAGCAGGCCTGGACCTGGAGAGTGTGACAGCTCAACCACTGCTCATAAACATCCCTGATAGGGAAGAGTAATGGCATTGCGGGTCTGACAGCTGAGCAAAAACCGCTCGAGTTAGAGCTACAGAGAGGGCAATGCTGTCGCGGTTGTCCCGTCAAATTTGACAGTTTCATAGCAAGACCTGGAATCTTTTCCAAAACATATAACAATCGTTCTGTTGTTGTAGAAAGAAGAAGAGTAATCTCTTTGTGCTCAAACCTGATGCCTTGAAAAATAACAATAGTGAGAAACCAATCCTAGTTATTGCACAGAATAGAACAAACTTGAGTCTTGAAAAACAATTTAAGATTAAATTCAACCACCTAGTCTAAGTGATTTCTAGAACGTCTGCTACATTTAGCCACAGAATTAGACAAGCTCCTTCTTTCTACAGCAATATAATTATCTGTCAAGTATCCGTTTTTGGCCTTTTGAAACTCAATATCCTGCAGCCATGAGAAGGGATGTTCACTCTTGCTTCTTAATTCTCTTCGGTCCTTCCATTCCTTTGAGGAGGATTGAGCAATGAAAGATGAATCTGTGTTGTTACAGAAATCGGTGTGACAGGATAGTAATATCTTTCATAGAGTTCTTATGAAAGGCCATTTCCTCCTCTGAGTAAAAGATATTTGTGACTTTACATCTCACAATTCTGACTTAATAACTCACAATTGCAAGTTTACATTTCACAATTCTAAGAAAAAAAAATGTAGAATTGTAAGATGTAATTTCTAACAATTGCAAGTTCACATCTCATAATTCTGACTTTATTGTAAGAGTTGCCTGATTCAAACCTTTTTCTCAGAACTGTTAGATTTAAACTCAAAATTATGTTTATTTCTGTGCAGAAAAACAGACTCATATGTTCTCAGAATTGTAAGTTTATATCTCACAATTCTGAGAAAAAAATGTCTTTTGTGTTTGTGTTTTTATCATTTTTTTTTTTTATTCAGTGGCCGAAAAGGACTTCCATAATTTCTGCACACCATTCCATTCCAACAATACAAAACTCTATGTAAATATATAGTTAAATATAATTAGAACTATTTATTAGCTATATAACTAATTAAAATGTTTCTATTTAAAACATGAAGTGAAGTAACATTTGTGGTATATTACTATTGCGGTCCACTAAATGCACATCTTGAGAGCAATGGAGTTCATAGTTTCATTCATAGCCTCTAATGCAAAATAAGTAATTAGACCAAGTTATGTTCCTTGCTGTTTTTCTTGGTTTCATTCTAAACTAAACCATCTTTTTACACACAAGCAGAATTTTGGCATTATGATTTCAGTAAAGCGCTGGAAACAATCCTTGGGGATTTTTACCATGCTGGCTCACTTCACGCAGACTTTTTGGCTGCACATGCATGCTTTAAAACCATTCAATTCCACCGATCCGAAGAACCAGAGCAAAAAAAAAACAGCCATAGTTAGTGGCTATATGTGTTCACATAATCAAAGCTGCACTCGGGCAGCCTACGTCATTCAGACGATGGTCGGTTGGTCTAATGTGTCACAGGGCTGTGTCATTTCCAGGGCTGCTACTCCAGCGTCACCACTGTGCCCTGTTGACACAAGGCAGGAAGGATGTGTGGATTTATGATGTGCCAGATTCTGACCATACCATCTGCCTTTTGCAGGGAGGATTTTGCAGCCCATCCAAATTTAGCTTTTTCAGATTTGGTGATCATGTGTGAATTGTAGCTTCTTTTTCCTCTTCTCAGCTGGAACTAAGCTTCTTTGCATAGGATTAGGAAAAAAACTTGGAAGAGCTGCACACAACAATACAGACAACAGATTCATGCTCACTACAGCATGTACACTGCTTATTCAGTTAAGTTACAACTGTAATATACCCTGCAAAAGGTTGGAATAATAAATGTTTAATTTTATTTTTTAAAGACATCTTTTAAATTCACCCAGGCAACATTTATTTGATCAAAATGACAGCAAACTGTGAATTTTAAATGAATACTGATCATGGAATTATCTATTTTCAAATAAAATTGACCCGTTTCCACAGACAAATTAACCAGAAAAAAAAAAGTTTTCAACATTGATGACATTAAAAATCATTTATAATTGCTGAGCACCAAACATAATCAAGCACCAAGCACAATTATACAAGAAGGATCGCGAAACAATAAAGAATAGTAATTAGGCTACTGCTAAAAATTTAACTGTGCCATCACAGGAAAAAAAATAATATTTTAAAACGTACAGTAATAGTTCTTTTCATTTGTAAGAGTATTTACAGTATGTATACAACATTACTGTTTTTACTGCATTTTGATCAAATAAATGTAGCCTTGGTGAGCATGGCCATCATCTCAAATCTTATATTTAATGCTCACATTTCATATGATGACATGACAAATCCTAAGAATTCTATGCAGAATTTGCATTTTTGATTTTTCGATAGCGTCTGCGCAACTCCCTGCTGCCATCATTGATGACAACCCAGAAGGCAACATAAAATATTAACACTGACTGTGATTGACATTAATGTGCAGTGTCTGGCATATTCTTAAAGTGTATCCCAGTACTATTTTAGTGCACACTAGCAGGCTGCAGAGTTTAAAAGAAGTGTATTTTATATTCAGAAAGCTGGTTTAAAGGTTTTATTATTATTATTATTATAATTTAGAAAGTGGTCACCAACACAATTACAGTAGGTGAAGAAATTCTGGTAAAATAGTCTGGTAATTATGTTTGTTAGTTTCATTTATATACAAAAAAAATGGTATTTGTTACTTTTGATTGTAGTAAGGATAGCGTTCACCAGATAGGCCTATCCAAAGTGAAAAGTATTGAGGGGTTTTGCACACAAAACATATAACAAATATAGCTAATGTTTTCTTTTTCAGTGTGATTTTAGTAAAGAAGTATAGAAATAAAACTGGCATGGCCTTATTCTGAATGCTACTGATGAGAAGTAGCCTATTATGTTAAGTCCTCGTGTTTGCTACAATAATAGCTACAGAACCCTCTAGTGGCCATGTGAGGATCTGCAGTAAGTGTGCGACGCGTCACCAAGTTCTCAGAGCTGGAGGAGGAGACCTGGAGCACTGGGGTCTACATTGAGTCTCAGTAACCCAGTTTGGAGTGGTCGCTGAGGTTGCCACCAGAAGCAGCCTCTCCATAAGACCTGCAGTGCATCGGGGGCTTGGGGGCTTATTAGTTGCTTATTCGTTTATTCTACCTCAACAATAGTTTAAAACAGTTCGAATTGTATTTAATGTTATGCCACCACAGACAAAATGTAGGTGTAACAAGATGTTCAACTGACAAGATTTGCTGACAAAGTAACGGATCCATCTGTAGAATCTGAATCTGAAGACACCTTCCAAGAGTGATGATGAAGATCAAACTCAGCATGCACCGATCAGTCAATACCTTCGGATCAAACCAGTAAAAGTCGTCTTTATGGAGTTTCAAAATGAAATTTTCTAAACTGCTGAACGAGAGCAAAGATGAATTCCCTTCGGACTTTCTCTCCAACATCAGCAACATCACCACCTGTGAGGGCATCACCCTCGACTCTCAAGTCATCGGCGTCGGAGTCTTTCTGGCCGCATTCATTTTGGCGGCGATCGTCGGAAACATTTTGGTTATTCTGTCGGTGCTGTGCAACAAACATTTACAGACGGTCACCAACTTCTTCATTGTGAACCTGGCCATAGCGGACCTTCTGCTTAGTATCATCGTCCTGCCGTTTTCCGCGTCTCTGGAGGTGCTGGGATGCTGGGTGTTCGGTCGGGTCTTCTGCAACATCTGGGCAGCGGTAGATGTGCTCTGTTGCACGGCGTCTATTTTAAGTTTGTGCATTATATCTATAGACAGGTACATCGGGGTAAAATACTGTCTGAAATACCCCACTATCATGACTGAACGGAAAGCAGGTGTCATACTCGTGGTGGTATGGGTTTCTTCAATGGTGATTTCCATCGGACCGCTTTTGGGATGGAAAGAGCCCCCACCTTTAGACGAGAGCATCTGCAGAATCACGGAGGAACCGGGTTATGCTCTGTTCTCCTCTTTATTCTCCTTCTACCTTCCGCTCATGGTGATTTTAGTCATGTACATTAGAGTATACATCGTTGCCCGCAGGACTACAAAAAGTTTGGAAGCGGGTGTGAAACGGGAGAGAGATAAATCAATGGAAGTGGTGCTGAGGATACATTGCAGGAGCATGCCGGAGGATTCCAGCACGAGCTCAAAAACCAAAAATCACCCGTTCAGAAGTTCACTGTCCGTCAGACTTATGAAGTTCTCAAGAGAGAAGAAAGCTGCTAAAACCCTCGCCATCGTCGTGGGGATGTTCATTCTTTGTTGGCTACCGTTTTTCTTCGTTTTGCCTTTGGGTATGTACGAGTTATTATCTGTTTGTAATGATTTTTTTTTTTCAGACAGTAATCTTAAGCAGCAATGAACGATGAACAAAAATTAAACTGTGATGCAAACAAATGCAACAAAGCATCTTTCTATCAAATGTTCCTCTTAACATAATGGGATAAATTAATCCTAATTATATTGAATGAAATAATACCCAAACAATTTGAAAAACTATTTTATTTATATTATATGGCTATTGGAGAGTTAAACGAGAGGGCTATGGGAGCCTAGGGGGGGGGGGGGGGGGGTGTAAAAGGGGG
>JAUCMU010000001.1:18986185-18997048 GCA_032275025.1 Enteromius treurensis
GTGGTTAACAGTCAGGAAACGGGACAAGGAAAGTCACGGCAACCCCACAAAAAAAGTATTCTCATAGCTTTATAAAATTAGGTTTGAACCACCAACGTCACATCAGTGTTCGTGCGGTGCTGTCTACAAAGGATCAGAGAGCTCTCCGATTTTATTAAAAATATCTTCATTTGTGTTCTAAAGATAAACAAAGCTGTGAAGATAAACAAAGGCCTTATGGGTTTTGGATGACATGAGCGTGAGTGAATAAAGACGGAATTTTCATTTTTCAGTGAACTATCCCTTTAATAGTGGGGGTGAGTTCATTTTGGGGTCTATGCTCTTTATTTTTTTTAAGTGATTCTGGTTTTATTGTAAACGATTCATTGATGCATGTTATTCCAAAGAAAACCTTTTCTCTTTGTAATCTTTGAACAGAACGCAACAACTTGCTTCTACTCTACTCTGTAAGGACTTTCTATTTCCACTGACGTCACGTTGTGTACCGTTAACCAGTAGGCAAATAGCTGTTTAAGTAATGTTTTATCAAGCCTGCATTTGGTCCGCCCACTTTTCACAATCCAATCAATTCCCAATGGATAAAATCAAATCTTGCCTTGCGTTTTTTTTTTTTTTTTTATAAACATCATTTAGAAATGCATCACATTACTGCAGTGAAATGGGTTGCAAATGGCAGTTCGTGTTGATTATAATGACTAATGGCCTTGTGCGGCCAGTCTATCAAAGGTAATAGTGCTTGTTTGGTTTGGAGGAGAATTAGGGAATGACATATTGGCATCGCTCTCACATCTCCTGCAGGCAGAAAAAACGTTAAATAGTTTCAAAAAGATGGTGAGAAGACATGCCACGTACTATTTAAAATGCATCAGACTTCTCCATATGATCTGTCTGCTGGGTATAATTAGGCGCACATGGTTGAAAACGGTGAACTCGTGGATTTGAACTTTTTAGTGTGTGGGAGGAGAATGGTAGCTTCAGGCTAAGTTTACTTGAGCCGCAGTGTTATTTCCCATGTAAATAATCTTGCTTGAGCCGACAGCTAAATGTTTTTTCCACCTCTTTCCCTTTCTTTGCGTCCTCAGGCTCTTTCTTCCCAACTCTGAAGCCCTCTGAGATGGTGTTCAAAGTAATCTTCTGGTTGGGCTACTTCAACAGTTGCATTAACCCCATAATTTACCCCTGCTCGAGCAAGGAGTTCCAGCGTGCCTTCACCCGTCTGGTGCGCTGCCAGTGCCAGCGGCGCCGCCGTATCCTGCGCCGCTTCTACGACCAGCGCTGGAGAACAGCTATGCGAGGAGCCCAGAGGGACCCGCATAGAGACTACTGCTCTGGATTTTCCTTTCACGAGCAGTGCGCTAACTCTATCTATTCCTGCCAGAGCAAGAGCAGGCCTCTTAGTCTGAAGAGCTGGAGCTTCCTCCCCCCTTTACAGAAGTCCTCCTTCCAGCTGAAGGAGAAAATGAACAACCTTTCCAATAAGATTAAGAACGGGACGGGGAAGAGTGGCACGTCTGCTCTGGCCCGGGCAGAGATTGACACGGTCTCCATGGGGATCTATAACGACTGCGGCGATCAGAGCGACTACCAGATCTACGACCTCACAGAGTGCTACGGCCTGAAGGAAACGGACATCTAAACAAAGACAGAGATTACTGTCTGTTTTCTCTGAGAGCTCTGACCCACTGCCAGTTCTTAGGAATTGTTTGATTTTTTTCTGAAAGACTAGTATTCTTGTTATGTCTTAACGTACACAGACGGGAAGCAAATAAGAGGGAAAAAATAACAAGGACAATATGTGTTAAAGTAGATTAATGTATTTTCACATGGATAATTTAAAAATATTTCTTTAAAAGAGGGAAAAGTACACTGAATTGATATTGTGAGGGGAAAAAAAAACTATCTGCACTGGATCAGAACGAAAAAAGACTCATAGCTGCTGGGTATCTGTGTACCGTGTTGTCCATGTGGCCTTTGAGAAGCAGTCTGTCAGGTGTTCCAAACTCTGCCAGCATCGGTTTTGAACTGTATTTGCAAAGAAAGGTTGTTAAAGTTTCTTTGACTTGTTGACCATTAAGTGTGAATGAAAAGCATATTTGACTGTGATGTAATTGAGAGACTGTTGAATCCATGACACTGATTTGTATTGACTCACTGTGATTCGCAGATTGCTGTGGAATTCACTTTTAAACAATTCTAAATTGATTCAGAGGTACCTACCTTTAAATGTGAGGCACAGTTTGTAATCTAAACAGATTTTGTGCAGATGTTTTCAGTATTACAGAGGGTAGTTTTGAATAATGTGCTATCCATGTGCTATTCATGCTATTCTTATTTCAACCATCCCTGAAAGGACCAACTAAAAAAAAAGGAAAAAAATTAAAAAATCAGTTTTTGTGTTGTTGAGAAAAGCTTTGGGTTTCTTTGTAATGCTGACGTGACAGTGTCTTTCAGTGTCAACTATTAAACGTAATAAATCTGAAAAGAGCATGCAGTTGGTCGAATGTGTATTTGATGGATCCTTAAAGCAATGATATCCTTTCCAATGTTATTTGTACACAGCAATAATAGATAGAAATCAAGTACCTGGCTTGTCAGACCTTCTCCTGAGAAATATTTAAAGTGATAGTTCACCCCTTAAATTAAAAATTATTTACTCAACCTTGTGTTCTAAAGTCATAAAACTATTTAAGATATTTTGGCTCCATAGAACATCTAGATTACCAAATCTTTCAACATCCAAAATAAGTAATAAAGAGGAACAAATCCAAATGAATTATGCGGTTCAATCCAAGTCCTGCAAAGATACAATGGGTTTATACGATGAATAGATTTAGTTTTGGCTTTTATTCAAATATAAACAATCATAAATAGAGGGGAAACAAACACAGAAGCTTGTTTAATTATATTAGGTTTCACCCCAAATATCTTAATTTGTGTTTAAGAAATTAGCCAAAGTCCTGGTTTGGAATGACATGAGGGTGCACAAATGATATAATTTTCATTTTGGGTGAACTGCTGTATCCCTGTAAGATTCCACAGGTCTCATTACTCACACAGGCAAATTTGAGACTCCTTTGCACAAAAGGTCAAATGTTCAAGTTTCCATTCAAGATGCTCTTTGATGGAAAATTATCAAATCATGCCAGAGAACATGATTATCAGGCTTTAGAGTAACTTGTGGAGTTCATGCAGCTCAAGTACTGCTGACATAAAAAATAAAAAAAAGAGGAACATACAAAATGCTAAGATATCCTGAAACTCCTTGCATATCTCTAGAAGAGAGTTGACAATGTTATGTTATGCTCAGATTAGCCAGTATGTGAAAAATACACATTCATTTTGTCTATGTTTTTATTCATATAAGGAACTTTAGAAGATCCACCAGAGACAGAGATGTTACATAACCAAAACATTATTGAGAACTCTATGATGTCTATGTTCATGAAAAAGCAGCACAATTCCCACAGCCTATCAACTGAGTTATTGCTCATTAATTTACTCATTAATGATGAAAAATCTAAGATGGCCAGTAGAGGTCACTGTTAATGTAAATGAATTGCAAATTCCTACAATTTTAAAACAGAATTGTTAACAGGAAGCATCTAAAAGCAGTCTGAATCATCTCACATTATTCTTAATTCTAAAAGTGACAAGACTGTTGGTGTGAAGATGACTTGTGAGAATAGCACATTGTATGTGCGAACAAACTGTTTTGGAAAAGTGGTTTCCTTTTCCTTTTAAGAGTCCTGAGAACTTACTATAGAGTCCTTACACTGCGAGTCCTTGTCCTCCCCTGTTTCCTGTGCATTACTGAAGACTAACACCAGCATGCATAGCAGCTCTTAATGAGTTCCCTCACCTAAGTGCTTGTGTGTTTTAACTTGTCACAAAAATGACTTCATGTACATTTCTCTGCCTTAGAACTCTGAGAAGTGGCAGAAATGTCTAATAAGAAGAGCATTGGAGTGAATGGCCAGGCACAGAAGTAACAGAACACTAGCTTTATTTTTAAAAAAGCATGATATTGGATGTCTTCCAGAGAAGATTTCCATTTTCAAAATGATTAAATTTTTTTTTTTTAAATGATTAAATTTGTTTTATTATTATTATTATTATGAATAGCCCTGCCCCCCAGTTCCTTTATCTTAGCTTACCTCATTATGTAAGCAGGCAGACCAGCTGGGGCCAATTCTCTGTCCGGCAGTCATTTCATAAGAATAATATAAAAATAAAAAAAATGTGATCACAACTGAGATGTAATTTTCGTCATTACATAATTATTTGTTCTCATACAGTACATATTTTAGCTATGACTCTGATGTTGTGCAGGTCATGGGTGCTAATCTGTGACAGAGGAGGATGTGTCACATCTTTGTAGTGTTTCTTTCGAAAGGCACTTTGCTAACTGCACCCTTAAAAAGAGCAAAAACCTTATGTTCCTGGTTGTTCCTTGTTGTGTTTATTATTTCATTCATATTTGAACATAAAAGAACTTTTTCTCAAAGGACATTGTGTGAATTTAAAATGCTCTTAGCTATTTTAAGTATTTCCCACTGTTACAACTTGTACCACAGAATGCTCATAAAGTCCTGTTTGCTACTTCGAGTGCACTTTGCATTAGTTTTGGCAGTAGAATGAAGGATTATTTGCTGCAAAGCACCAAATCTGTGAAAAAGAAATGATGAATGCAGGCCAGACATCTATTTATTCACACAGTAAAAAATGTGAAAGAAAACACATTTTACAGGAAGTTCAACACCAAATCACAATGTTTGTATGCACTTTATCACTTGTCATGCTGTTAGCCTAACAGAGTTATCCTCATCTCACTGTGCTTTGTGCTATTTATCATTATTTGGAACCCATTATGAGATTCCATAATGTGTTAATCCTTGAAATCTTTTGAAGTTTTACAACAAATAATACTGATGATCAGTAAGATATGTTTAGAGCAATTTAAATATGTTTTAAAATATAAAAAATGGCCTTAAGATGATATATTTACATCACCAAAATGTATTTTAAACTTATGCCAAATATATGTTGATATTAAGCTCAATGATATTACTGTATGTGTGTCTATATATATATTTTATATATATATATAGTGCTGGGCAACGATTAATCCCTTTCAAAATAAAAGTTTTAGTGTATATAATGTATATGTGTGTAATGTGTATAATTATATAAACACACATGCATGTATATATTTAAGGAAAATATTGCTAATATAAATTATATGAATATGAATATAGACATGTAAATGCATGTAAATATTTTCAAAATATATACTGCATGTATGTGTCTTAATAATTAATAATAAATATACACACACATATATTATCTAAACAAAAACTTTTATATTTTATATAGATGTTTATTGGATTAATCGCAATTAGTCATTGCCCAGGACTTATATATATATACACATATTACACAAATGCATTATATGTTAGTAAGTTTTATAGACAATAATGTTTTTTCTTCAACTGTAACATGTGAATGCATTTTCTTGAATTGAAATATATAATGCAAAGTATACATTTTATATCTAACCCCTGGTTCTACTCAGCTCACAATTTCTGAGCTATTTCTGTGAACTGTATTAATAGCATGGGAGGCAGGCAAGAGTGCTAAAGCCTATATTTGAACAATATTTAATTTATATTTTGCTTTATGGGCTGGACAGGAACAAGGTAAAACAGATGAGCTTCAACAACAGTCTACTAGTTGTCAGTGCGCTCATTGGCATCTCTTTTCGAGTGAGAGAGATCCATTCCTTGAGTTGTGCCGTGCAGACATATATTGCAGCCCATGATCATGAGGAAAGCCCTACGGAAGGACCGGTTAAAGAAGCCATAGAGGAAAGGGTTTAAGGAAGAGTTGACATACCCCAACCACAGAAACACGTCCCATATGACAGCAGCAGTCCCGTACTCAATAAACGGGTCTATGATATTAACAGTAAAAAACGGCAACCAGAAAAGAATGAAAACCCCCATGATAATACCCAGAGTTTTAGCAGCTTTTCTTTCCCTCCTTATCGAATTGCGATGTTTTTGCTTCTTGCTTGAGTCCTTTCCCACACCTGCCGCCATCTGCGCCTCCATTGCGCTTATCTGCATGGCTTGCCGCTTTGCCGCTTTGTAGATCTTCCAATAGGCCACCAACATGGTCACCGTAGGCAGGTAAAACGCAACAAGAGACGCCATAACAGCATAAACGCGATTCACCAAGAAGATGCACACATTCTCAGGTAAAATAACGTCCATTCCGAGCTTGTGCAGCCCGAGGAGGATTGGGCAGAAGGAGATGAGGAAAGGAATGGCCCAGCAAACCACAATCAGCAGACCCACACGCTTACGGGACATCTTAAACGAATACACCAGAGGGTTGCAGACGGCATAATAGCGGTCAAAAGCAATACAGCTCAAATGGAAGATAGAGGCTGTGCAGAGCATAACGTCCAAGCTGGAGTGAAGATGGCAGAAGGTTGGGCCGAAATACCAACATCCCTCTACTGTTCTGACCATACTGTATGGCATAACAACTAAGCCCACCAGGAAGTCAGCAACGGCCAGAGACATAACGAAAGAGTTAGTAGGGCACTGCAGCTGTTTAAAGTAAGCTATGGCGAGCACCACCAGGAAGTTGCCGACAACGGTGCAGACGATCCCGGCGATGATGAAGACATAGAGGGCAACTCGCAAACCGGAGCTTCTCAATGTGGCACAGGGCTCGAAATCGAGGGAAATGTTGTTCCATTCCGAGGAGTTTTCCATGCTGTTAAACCTGGTGATAAACGAGACACATGCATTCAAGATTTATTCTCATAATCATTGATTAATGCTTTATTTGATCTCACAACATGCTGCGACTAAGAAGAAAAATGCTTGTTCGAGATATTGTCTGGCGTTGCGAATAAACTGCCACGCTGATATATGAGAACAAAAATGTCTGTGTCGTTTCACCACACCATAATAATCACTCTATTTCACCATTAATATTTTTGCTAAGTGACAACTGCCCCTGAAGCTCCTGTAAGGCTGGGAAAGCAGAACAGACTAGGAAACCAAAGCCAAATTTGCAATCAAAACAATATTTTGGATCCTTTTGCTTCTGGATACCGGCCAAGAATCATAAAGAAGCCCCTCAACCCGACCTTGTCTCAGGAATTGTATCCCTGCAGTGTGCCCCTTTGTGACCTTTGGGATTACACCTAACGTGCATACCTAAAATGTCATCAGCATTGTTAAAGTTTAACTCGGCCCCTATTGGGATGTGAGCAAAAACACACGCTTGAAAGCATGCAATCTGACACATTTATTTTCGATATTGGAAAGGAGTCAAAGGGATGGTGTAATGTGTTACATAATTAATCGGATTCTAGAAATAGAACGTTGGAGATGTAATGAAGAAAGCTTTCACTGCGCAGTCTTCATGTAAAATGGAAGTCATGTTAAGTAAAAACCACCAATGAAATCTCTCAGATCCAGTCATGCGGAAGAGAGTGTCAGTTCCCAGAGACTGACAGACATGTTTCTCAGCCCGTGACGGAACCTGAAAACAACATCTGGGGATGTTTGACGGAGAGGAAAAGGGAAAAACTGGTTTTAGTTCAGTAATGCTAAAAATTTAATTACCACCAATGGGACCGTGTGACAGGGAAAGGCAATGCTTAACATTTTGCTCTTCCCTATGCTATCATTTAAAATGTCGTTCTATTATTCTAATTATAATTTCAGTTTCTGTGCTATTTCTTAAATGAGTCTATATAATAGCTCCTGTCTGGATATTACACTTTTTTTTAATGACACAATGAAGTGTTGGTGTTTGTAATTAAGTCAAGTGACTTTTTTTGTATAGTGCTTCATAATATGGATTGTTTTAAAGAAGCTTCAGTTTGATTCAGCTGCTTTAATTATAAAGTTCAGTCATCTAGAAGCAGCTCTACTGCTGATAACAGAAATAATAATTTATTGATTGATTATGATGTTATCATGGTTATAGTGTTATATGATTCAGCTATAAAACAACAGTGCCATCATTCAGGGTGTTGTGATTTTCAATGATTTGTGTTTAAGACAATTCAATTCAAGTTTTATTGCAACAGTGCGATAAGAAATGTTCTCCCAAAATAAACATTAAGTGTTTATTTATTTATTTTTGTCAGCTCTTTCCATAAACAATGACAGTTCATAGTGGCCACGTCTGTCCAGATCCAAAAACAACATGAAACATCGTAAAAGTATTATAAATGTGTGCCATATTAATCTTTTAAAGCCATCCATGAGAATCAGTGCTGTTGAGGTTTAAATTACGATTGTCCTTGACATTTTTCTTGTTTTTTGTGCAACTTGACAAACATCAGATTATATGAAAAGCTATAAAAATACTATTGAACAAAAAAATGGTAGTGTGTTCCACAGAAAATATAACAGCATATATGGCTTCACATTGAGAGTTACCGCGACAACCACAACAAAATTTCTATTTAGAAGTTATCTATTCTTTGAATAAATTTAATAACATCCATATTATGAATAATAAAAATTCTAATATATTGCAGATCCTCTACACAGTGTCCCTATGACACTGTTTATGAAATGTTTATGAAAAGATGATTGGGTCTGAACATTGACCCTAAAAATAGAGACATGGCAAATGGCCTGATGTGCATGCTATATTGCACATTATATTGCAATTTGCACTCAGTAATAAGGGCAACAGTAGAAGGAACATTTAATGAAAGTGATACAGTTCTTATAAAGTGATACAGTGTTATAAAATGACCGATCTGGAAGGTCAGGATCGCAGGCACTCTTTCCACACGCACCCAACGCAGCAGGTGAGCATCCTGCGCAGTACGAACCAGTGTGACCACCAAGACACGTTCTGAGAGCAGCTTAAAGATACTTGTAAAGAAACCTAAACAGTTATTGTACGTGTCTGCGTGTGTGGTCCTTCCTCATCTTAAACATGACAAATTAAAGTCTTCCCCACACTTCACAAATGTAAACGCTGACCAATTCCAAGTGCATAATAAAGATATGGGGCCATTTCTGATCCAGTTCATGAAGACAGGCAGACCATAACAAAGCCCTCAGCGGTTCCATAACAAAATCTCTCTCCAGGTCATCATGTAGAACAATACTTACTTCGGCTTAACTACCCACTACTGGAGGTAAAACAAATGACCTGCCATTTATCCCTAAATCTTAAACCAAAGCCACTGGAAATCCAGCATGATTGTGCTATCAGTTACTTTGTTTGTTATTTTTGAACACAACCCATCTCTGGCGTGATCCAAGCAAAACAATTGACCCACATCAAATCGCTTCATTCTGCCAAATCACTTCAAATATGTATTTACTTTACTTTCAAGGAATTGGATGGAGAGACTGGACAGGGCAGGAATGTCCATTTGAGTCAGACGTATTAATAATCTACCAAAAGCAGGCTGCTTAAAACTCACCTTCCCACACTAACGAGGAGACGAACAGACCTGTCTGTCACAAAAGGGAAACACAGAAGGGACATTCAGGGTTCATGATAATGTACCAAATAACAGTACTGGAGATCTAGACATACCAGATATTAATACTTAAAGACTAATAATATACTTAAAAAATATACATGAAACTAAATTAAAAAAACTATTGTAAAGTATAATAATAACAATAACAAGAATAAAAGATTGATTAAAATAAAAGTATTCATTATTATTATTATTATCATATTTTAAGGTATATTTAAGCATGATACAGTCACAATTACAATTTGTACAGGTCCCATTAGAATTCTACTCACCTAAATGTCCGTGTTTCGTTTTTCTTTACGATGCCATGTTTAACTGACTCTCCTTGTATCCTCCATTTCTACTGAATGGCAGCTCCATCGGCAAGGTAAGGATGTTAAAGTGCCTGTGTGTGTGTGTGTGTGTTATTTTGAATATGCCAAGTTAATTAGCTCTAAAACAGTCCTCTTGATCACAATGTAGGCGGGGCGTGTGTGTGTGTGGGTGCCTGTGTGTTGGGTATTAAGAGTTGGGCATTGTTATGCAAATGATCCTCACATCCAACAGATTTCCCGCACTGTTTGTTGTTTCGCAGTATGGCTAATGCAGACATCAAAGTCAGCTAAACGGGGTAATAACAGAGAGGTTGCATGTTTTCTAAATTGTGCACGATGTGTGATTCAGATGAAATAATTGCTTTTCTGAAGCGGCAGTAGAACGATACTGATTTATTGACAGTCTGGATTTCACAGATAACATCAGTAAACACATTGCATTGCATTACATTCTGATCTCAGAATGAGTTTAGCTCTGCTAGGCTTTGGCCAGGCACGCAGCATGTCTTAAATATCATGTCTTGCAATCTTATTTGCCCTTAACACTAATACTCAGCTCTTTTTTGAAGCACATTTTGCCAAAATGATTAAATAAAGTGCCTAAAACTGTGGATTGTACACTAAATTTACTACATACAACAAAAGAAGAATAAAAATATCCATCTAAATCTGTATTTAGCTATGCATGTGTCAATGTATTGATAAATCTGAATCACTAAGTCACTTAAAATAATTCGGCACCGATAAGCACAGATACCAAATATCAGCCTCTGTACCAATCAGTGTTAAAAAAGGGTATACTTTTTCCAACACATTCTTACTCCCAAGACATCACATTTTGATGCTTGGTTAAGACCCATTTGCCCCGCTTTTTGACGATCAAGGTAGCCCTTTTTAGTCACTTTTCGACTTAAAAAAGGGTCCTCAGTTGTATTTCAAGAGTTCACGCTTTCCTCATAATGAATAATAAGCAAATTTGGCGTGCTGTCTGGGGAGCGAGCCGGGAGAACG
>JAUCMU010000001.1:18997148-19014792 GCA_032275025.1 Enteromius treurensis
AATGTTCAGTGCTTTGCTACAATCTGTATTGTTAAAAGCGCTATATAAATAAAAGTGACTTGACTTGACTTGACTCTCTCTTCAAGTCCATCCACAAGTTTTCTTTAAAAAAATTGGATGTACTTGGCAGCATCCCTTCCATCTTGACCAATGGCCCAGTCACGGCTGAAGAGAAACACCTCCAAACTTGATGCTGCTACCACCATTTTTACTGTAACTATGGTGTGTTTTTGCTTGGAGCCAACATTGGTCTCATCAAACCATAGCATTTGCCTGATCGCAGAGTCTTTTTTTAACGTAGCGCAAAAGATAAGTGTGATACATTTGCAGGGAACATTTGTTTGGCATTATAACCATACTGCTTTCTCTAATTATCAGAAGTTTTATTTGGGTGAAATGATCTTTTTTTTGGCAGCTGACCAATGCATCTCTTTCTCCACCCACAAACTGCACACAGAGCTGTTATTTCTGTCCTGGTGGGTTTGGAGGATTTGGACGAAATATGTTCATAATGTAGCCGCAGTAAATGTTTAAAGTAACTCGCTATGCAATAATTATAGGATCCCAGGGTTTGCCCCTTTTTACCTAGTGCTGGGTTGCCAAAATGACTCAAACTGGCTTGAGGTCATTGCAGTTTGGTTATTGCAATTTTAAAAGGTTACAGGCTTAAAAAGCAATTTGAGGTTATTGGGGTTTCTTTCTTACTGAGGTGTCATGATTGTGTGTGTGCCAATGCAAATGGCAGTGAAACTTAAACAAGTTCAGATATGGGTTAGACTTTAGTCGTGACCAGTTCTCCCCATTACCAAGTTGCTCATCAGCATGCCTATTATTAATACATTGGCTGTTTTATTAGTACTTTAAATATTCTTTATGACCATATTCTGCATCTTTAATCCTACCAAATACCCAAACTACCTTACTAACTACTAACAAGAAGCAAATTAGGAGTGTAAGGTCCGCCCACTTTGGCCAGATTCTGCGAGTCTCCAGCGCTTCTGGGAAAAAGGTTTTAGTGCTCCTAGGATTTTAGCTCTAGGAAAAGGCTTTCTGCTTCTTGGGTTTTAAACTTTTGATTCTAATTTTACTTTTAGGTTTTACCTCGTTTTAATCTGACTCCAATTTTTTAAGTTATTATTAAATTTAGATTACAATACTAAAGTTAGGTGCTTGAATTTAGTTACCTTAATTTAGATACTTGATCATTTTAGATCTGCTTTACTTTCTGTTCCCCGTTCCGTGTGGGACCTAAAGCCATCTGGGTCTACATCGGCCGAAATGCAGTACCGTAAAAACACAAACCTGCCAGACTGATAAATTGCTCAGAGATTGGAGGGAACCCGTATCGTTTTAGTATACTTGGTCCGTGTCTTACCCAATTTGTAAATTTCAGTGATATCAGAAATCGAGAGGTCTCCAGATAAGTCGTGCTCTGCTCCGCTCACTGTGCCCCTAGTTTGCATATCTCTGGCTGGGAAATTTGTGCGCGCTAAAGCATTCCCTACACACTACTAATGACAAGGATTTCAGCGGTCTAGAATGATTCAAGAATCAATTTATTCATCAGGTGAAATATATATCAAACCCATTGCATAATCAAACAACATTAATTCAATTTCAATTTAGCAGAATGCATCATATAGGCATATCAAGAAATTATGTTACGCCAATTACATAATTAGACAATGTGTTTTCAATTCAGTTTCAATTTAAAAGAATGCATACCTAAGCCAGTTACATCATTTAAGAAAGGAGAGTTACCCTCAGTTCCAATTTGAAATAAATTAAATTCCTTTCCAATTTAAAATGCATACCTGACGATCCAGAGGGACACTTAGTCACATATAATATGTGACGAAGTGGAGGCCATTCTGCTTGCAGAGAATGTCCTAGTGATCTGTTTTGCTCTTTCCCTTTAAATACACCAGACTACACCCCTACACAAGACCATTTGTTGTAGTTTCAGTTCTCATGGCCTTAGGGGCCACACCTGTTTTGTATGCTCAATCTGGCCCTAGAAGAGAAACGCCCCTTTAATGTTAAGCCTAATTCTTTAAAAGAGTTTTTAATCTCTTCATAAAAAGTTGACTGTTACGAGATCTAGACCACTGTACCACTCACATTTCGATCTTTAAATTATCATCAAATATGACAGTGAGAAAACAATATCTTCACAAAATATAACACACAATGTATAGTTTTCCTGAAAAACATTTTTCTTAGGACACAGCTGGTGACTGTAAGAGATAGTGAGGCAGGGAGGGGAGGGGGAGCCGTAAACTTGAGTGTGGTGTCAGTGTCTATTGTCTTTGGAGATCCCAGATTAGCTTTTATGTTTATATGGCTTGCTCTTGGGCTCCGAGAGGTTCTCATGATTTGCCTTCCCATGCTGGGCAGGGCAGGTCAGAACATCTTACACTACCTTAGTGATAAAAAAATGTAAATACAAAAAAAAAAATAGTTTAGATGTAGTAAACTATTTTTACCATGTTGCTGTAGCTTAGCTTGCTACATTAACTTTAGTGTAGATAAGATAAACTTAATTCAATGTAGAGTAACTGATAGTTTAGCTCACTACAATTTTTAAGTAGCTTGCCCAACACTGCTTATGTGTTTTTAAATGCATGAAACCTAAAATTAGAAGTATATGATTGAAAATACCTCATATTTGTGATAATATGACAAGTGCTTAGTGCGTCCAATCTGGATCTGAGCCAGCAAAAGCACGAGAGAAGATTTGAATTCAGCAGTTGATGACATGATCCACTGAACGTTCTAATCACACTGGTGTAATCGTTCGCTCCAGGGACCAGCCAAGCCTGATCACTGCCAAGTGTGATCCTTCGTGCGAAAGGGTTAATGGTCAAGCTCCATCTTATATCTCTGATCTTATCCATTTGCATTCAATGCCCAAATTCCTAAGGTCAGCAAATAAAACTTTATTACATGTCTCAGTATCATCTTAAATTAAAAGGAGATAGAGCCTTTGCAGTCGCCGTGTCATGTTTGTGGAATCAGTTGCCACCTGAAAAAAGAGAGTGCTTCCTCTTTTTTTAAATTTCAGATCCAGACTTGAGACACATTTTTATTCTTTAGCCTTTCCAGGCTATTAATTTAGTGTAAACAGTTCTTGGTGTTGATTTATTATTGTTCTTTCTTCACTCAGCAAAATCAGGGTCTGCTGATACTTGCTATGACTTTAAATTACTATTAATTGTTATTGGCCATTATTATATAAAAGAGCACTTATAATAAATATTATTACAAAATAAATAATACACACATCATGAACCAGTCTTTTATGAAAGTATCAGATATGGATGTTGTGTCAAAATATATTTTATTTCTACTGAATTTGTATGTAATAGATTATACATCAATCATAACAACAACAATAATTATTATTATTATTATTATAAAACATTTATCAAAGAACATTATAGCTGACTTCAGTCTAGATGAATACATTTCTGACTTGCATTGTCCATCTGATTATGGAATAATAGATCAGAACAAAACTTTTTATTTAAATACACAAAGAAATCCAAATATATGAGTTTTACTTCATTAAAAAAAACAAACAGAAAAGCAATATACAATCAATGGCCTTTCTCAAATTGTGTATTACGTCTGAACAAATGAACAGGTTCTTTGTGCATTACTATAAATATTTTCTACTCCGATAGGGATATAGGCTGAACTGTTCAACAAACATTTTCTTTTTAAAACATCCATCCTGACTGAATAAAAGTGACATGCTTCTAATCATTTATAACACCAATATCATCCTCAATTTCTAACTCATTTTCAATCAGTAACTATAGCCTTTAGGGTAGTCATGGCCTAATGGATAGGGAGTCAGACCTGTAACTTTTAATGGGTTAAATGCAGAGCACAAATTCCAAGTATGGTTCATCACAACTGGCTACAAGTCACCTCAATTTCTTAATCTTTAACTTTTATAGATGCACATAGCTACTACTACAGGTACTAGTCCTACCATGAATGCTAATATTTTTCTTAAATTGTTGTATAAGCCATTGGTTATTATTTCAAAGATTAATTTTCTCTGGACATGTGTGTACACTGAACGAGTGTAGTACTTTCCTGCATTTCTCTCCACCATTTTATCTATCTTTTCCAGTAGTTCTGTGACCTGAGACCGTTTTTCTCTGTTGTCATTTTCTAATGAATGATATTTGCCAGCACAGCTGATAACAAACTGTCGCAGATCTTCATTCTCTTCTATATGATTTTTTAGCGTTTTAGTCTTCAGATAATTAGCATGAGTGAAGAGAGTGAAGACGTATTGTGATGCTTCTTCTCCAAAGTTCTTCTGAACCCATTTTACTGTGTTCTTCTCTTCATCTGTGTACCTCTGATCCAGTCTGATGACCAGCAGGAACACATGAGGACCAGGAGCAGACAACTCGAGACACTCCGCTATTTTAGCCTTCAGTTTTTCTTCGGCCATCATGTTAGATATCATATCCGTCTTGTCACCCATACATGTGTCAAACAGTCCTGGAGTGTCAATTACCGTGACAGTCCTTGAACCTATTCTTGACTTTTGTATCTCACAATTTTGAGTAACTGATTCTGGATTGAGGTCTACAAAAAAAATATTTTTGCCCAAAATTGTGTTTCCTGTTGCACTCTTTCCTGATCCAGTTTTACCCAGCAGCACAATCCTCAGGTTTCCTAAAGTAAGAGAGAGACTTGTTATATTAGACATAAAATGTTCTTGTTATAGAAGCTTACACAAAAAGATGCTATATTTAGTCTCCAAAACACATAATCCACATAAGTCCACACAGGAAAACAAAGACAACGATAATTTAAAAGCGGTAATAGGTCTCTGCAAGCAAGGTAATGGGAGTAACCAAATCAGGGCGTTTTTACCTGATTGGCTGATGTCATAGTGAGGGTAGGGTTAGGTCAGGGAAATCATTTTGATTGCATGAAAAAGAAACACTCAGCGGTTTGAAAACGCCCAGAAATGGAGAAACACCCACTTTTGCTCTGCTGAGACCTTAGTCTCCTCAAAAGACTCAAAGACTGGGGACTCCAACAACTAACTGTGACAGTTCGAGGTAACAAATGTTAGGATTCAATAGCCAGTCACAAATGTCCCCAAACAACCAGCAAACCCTATTTGTTACAGGAAAATTATTATTATTATCGTTTTTGTTGTATGCTATGTATTTTGTTATTTTTTTATTTTATATATATTTTTACACTTATTATTTAGATTCAACATATTTACTTAACGTTACATATACCTTGAATAAAATTCTGTCTGCTTCTTACACTGTTACATATAGTGAAGTCACACAAATCACTTATTTTATTTGTTTTGTATATTTGAGAGGTTTAAATGATACACAGAACAAAGAAAAAAATAAAAATTATCAAGAAATATCACCCAGGAAATCTTTCCATTCAGCTGACATCATTTATATTCAGATTTAAAAAAAAAATCCATTCTGAATAAATTGAACTGACCTGTAATAGTAGACATTTCTGCACAAAGCCTTGTAATGTTGTATAGCCAGCTCTAAAATCTCTTCCCTAATTTGTGCTCTCTTTCTCTTTCTCCCAGTAAGTCTAAGCACTCTGGTTACCTCCTACAGGTGATCACATGACCAAAGCAGCAAATCTGTTTTTGATGTAACGCTTGATATTTGTCCTTCACTTTATATTATTTATTTTTTTAACTACATATTGATGTGTTTTTATCAGTAAACTTTTGTCCCTACAAAAAGCAATTCAACAAGTGTTAAGCTGATAAATGTGCTTGTGAAAAGAGAATAGTAACATCATTTTGCATAAAATCATATTCTGTTTATTTTAGATTGTATAATATGCAGGAAGTAACAAAATTACACAGAAAAACAACAACAGTAACAATTATACATATTTTGGGATCGGATTTCCTACTTGTATTCTTCAACAAATGATAAGAAAGGTTGCCAGATTGCATAGAATTTCACGAAAGACTCTTAAAGAGAGTATCACAATATCATATTTAACCTGGTTGAAAAATAAAATGACCAAAATGCATTCCATTTAACAGATACACTGGTGAAAAGAAAGCCTAATTTTAATCTCGGACAATGGAGACCCCTGTTGGTTATGTACAGTAAACAGAAACCAGAAATGTATGTGCCATTGAGTACACTCACTACAACTGTACAGGCTTTTAAATGTACATTTGTTTGAATATGGGTTATTATCAGGGCTTGACATTAATTTATACCAGAATTCTTTGCTCTCTTCGTTGTGTGAATTAACTAAACTTTGGTTTACATTCTGCTAAACAATAAGTATAATGCCATGAAATTAATAAAAATAGCCTGTTTACTGTGTTATATTTAATATGCAAAGAAAAGATGTATTAAGGGAAAATTATTCATTTCACATTATTTATTTATTTTACAATGTTTTATTTATTTTTTATGAGAAACCAAATAACTTTCAGAAACATTTTAAATATATTTACCATGGGTACCAACAATTCTGACCAAATCTAATATTTTAGACATGGCTATTACAATGAAAAAACTATTTTTGAGGAATAGTAAAATTTACTTGATTCACTGTCATAATTTTTACATTGCAATATTACAATTCATTGGGAATTAAAATTTCTAAGTAAAATTTTAAATAAATATACAATTAATTCATGTATAAAATGAACTGAGTGGGAATACTAAATTATATGAGAAAAAATTTAAAACAATTGAACTGTTTTAAAGTCATTGCACATAAAGCTAAAAATACTGAGTAATTTTAATCTAAAATCTTCACCTTCACCTCCGTGTGACTAACCGGAAGGAAGAAGAAGACCCACGATTCCGCCTGACTAAATCACAAGCCCGCGTTTATGACTAGAGATAGACGGTTGCCACACGTGCGTTTGGGATTGTCACACGTGGATGCAAAGTTATGGTGCGTTCACACTGGATGCGAATTGTGCGAATAAAGTGCTCATGTATCCGCCGAGGGCAGCCTCATCGCGGCTAGTAATTCTGACACTTGCCGATGCCTCCTGATGTCTCTGTAGTGGTTAAACAGGAGGTAAAATTCGTTTTGGGTATATCTCATAGGCAAACTCTGGTTTAATGAATCTATTATGTATTTCCTTTTTATTCCTGTTTTTATGAAAGTACGAAGATGTATCATACAGAGATGATGATTTTGTCTTCTATTGTTTCTGAAGTCTGCCTCCGCTTGCTAGTAATCACGTCACCACTAGAGCAAGCTCCTGATTGGTTAACGCGGCGCGAATTTTGGCCAAAGTTCAGATTTTTCAACTTGAGCGTTACGCCCTATTCACGCAATTTTCGTCATTTGCGCCGTTTAATTTGCGCGATTCGCACCGCAGGATGTCTATTCGCGTCTTTGCATTGACTTAACATGTAAATCACTCGCGCTTGATGCTTCATTCGCGTCCGGTGTGAACGCACCATTAGCGTCAATATGCAGACGCAATATATATATATATTTCTTTTTTTTATTTTATCCTCATAATTAAAAGATTTATTGGGTAAAAACAATGGCATTATTGCATATATGTGGTGGGGTGTGATGGGGTGTGATTTCTCAGTGTAAACTAGAAGTGGGTAGGTTTAGGGTAGGGATGGGGTTTGGTGCTCCAATAAAAGTAAAAAATGATATAATAGTATACGCACACAAACCATTACATTAAGCCAAACAACTGAGGACCCTTCGCATCGAAAGTGACTAAAAAAGAGTACCTCGATCACCAAAAAGCAGCGCAAAAGGGTCCTGACCAAGCGTCAAAATGTGAGAATGTATTGATTTTTTTCCAGTCCATCAGTCAGATTAGCTGTACAGACAAACCAACATGTTAATAATAATGGTACAAGCCTATAATACCAAGACAGTAAAGTGTTGTGGCTACTTTGCATACTGAAACATATAAAATCGGGGAGGGATATTCCTTTGGAACCATTGTGAACATCTGCTCATGGCAGCTCTGCAGCTCTCCACAGCAGTGTCACCGGCTGCTTGAATAACCCTAGCAGAGAACATTTTCGGTAGATGAGATGAGCTCCACAGTGTTGCTTTTTAAACATTATCCATTAGAATGTCAAAAAGGAAAGGGTCCATAATACCCCTTTACTTTTTCCACAAACCAAAATGTCAGGCACTTAAAACAAACCACTTTCAAACAAAGAGAGTGTTTAAATATACATCACAAAAATCAATTAATTATATAAAATGTCTGCTTTTTATGTCAAAACATGAACAGTCATGAGAACAAAATGTGCAGTTATTGAATAAAGTGCAGGAACGCTGGGAAAGACCACAGTTCAAGGTGGTTACACGACCTCGACAGGTTATTAAGCATAACTGGTGTACGATTATGTATGTAAAAGCATTCAGTAACTAACTACACCTGACACATCACATAACATCGTAAGGCATCGTAGCTCCAAATGTTAAGTGCCACTCTTTGATTATTATGGCAAGAATAAAAGTAATAAAACACTCTACACTAGACTTGTGAATACATTCACAACCCACTCAAAGCTAATCCCTACTCTGTTTTTTCCAAATAGAAAATGTTTTTTTTTTTTTCATATTATATGATTTTATTTAATTAATTAATTGTAAAACATCATGTAGATGACCAGAAAAGAATTAGCTAAAAATGAATAATGTTTAATAGAAATTATGCACATCACACAATAATTTAGAATTAAACTATTGACCTGTGAATAAGTTCTTGCTTTATAATAAAATAAATAAATAAATAAAATCGGATGGTGTGTTCCAATGCATTCTTCAGAAAAAAACACATATGCATATGCATAATACGCACTAAATACATTTATTTGACTTAACACATACCGTATTTATGTCTGTCAAATTATGACTAAATATAATCCTGCTTATGATTTTTTCCAACCCCAGTATACACGTCAAAAAAACCCTGCTGTGTTACATCTGGCAGGTAAAACTGCCCTCCGGATACCTGGAACGTCTGTCTGTGCTCAAGTCTGTCGAGTGTGTAGGATGAGCTTTAATTAAACATGTGGGGTTTTCAATTGCTCCCACATAAAAGGCACACTCACTCCTTGGCCAGCGGTGTCTCCAGCCCAGTCATTCATATGTAATGTGAGTGTTTGTCAGGAGAGGCACAGAGCATCTGCTTTATTGAAAAAGCAAGCTGAGACCAACAGGCAGAGATGTGTCACATTGAATCCTGTATAATGAGAGTTTTGTTAATTATGAATATGATCAAGGATACTGTATGACTACAAAGCAGCAGTATTCACTGGAGGTAATCACAGACTACATTGTTGCACACGCTGGTTGCATGGCATATCCATCCATCCAACCATACATCCTTCTAAATAACTAACCATTCATCTACCCATCAATGCATCCACCTAATTAATCCATTCAAGTAACTATCCTTCCATCCAAATAAACAACCATCCTTCTATCCATCCATTTAGTCATTCATCCATCGATTAATCCATCTATCCAATTAACCTTCTAGTCATCTATCCATCCAAATAACTATCCATCCACTGCAATATGAAATTTTTTTTAAAAGGGGGAGTGTGTGTACACATCCTCCTTATAATGATAAAGTCCCCCTCAGTGTGTTTTTTCTCTCTTATTTTTTTTTTTTTTTATTCCTATCCCTTTTTTGTCAATCTCAGCTCTGAGATTCCTGGCAGAATTATGTAGTTCTGCACAGGCCCCTCCCACAATAGTTGATTGACAAGACTGTCTTATAGGCCCGCCCTGAGTAAGCTGTCATCAATCTGCCATTGCGTTGACTCTGGTGCAGGCATGAATCTTTGCAAATCACCTTTTTCTAATAATGTGCTAGTTAGCACGTTTCGTGGCGGAAGTTTACAGTCTGCTTGTCACTTGACGGAAGAGAGGGGTGGGGTCAGCAGAGCTCATTAGCATTTAAAGCAACATGGACTAGAACAGTGTGCTGAAAACAGATCTGATGGCAGGGTAAAAAGGCTGTTGTTTTAACAAAAGTATGTTATAGACTTTTTATTAAGACCCTAAAGAGTCGTATCAACTTGTGAAGAATGGGCATCTAATGACCCCTTTAAGACACATCATATTAAATCATATTGTATAATACTGTGGTTTAAGTTTTGTGATTAAAGCTTAAAATAATGTTATCGATTATAACACAATATAAAATATAACACTTAAAGGCTCACCTTCCAGCAAATAAAATGTATTAAGTTGAGTCTGAGTTTTATAAAATATTATTGAGACAACATAGTTTGTGTAAAAATAATTCAGATTATGTAAAATATACAGATATTCAATCAGGCAAAGAGGCAGTAATCATTTTGGGCATTTTTTAAAAACTCTGTATTATTATGCTTTTACTAAATAAAAGATGCACAGTATCTTGGAGCTACTGCTTACTTATAGCTTCATAAAAAAGTCTTACATTAAATGCATATTCTGAATGATTGTATTTGTTTCTTTTTTTAAGTTAGCAATAACTTTAACAGTTTTTGCCTTTTACTGGCTGAAGAAAGCAGGATATCCTTCAATCTGTTCCAGGATGTTTGGGTTAAAACCTGTTCTGTTGCATCTATGTAACGAGAACAATGATCTGCATCAAGCATTTAAAAACCACTCATGCATGGCAACCTAACCTCTTATCAGGTCATCACAAAAGAAAACAGCTCGCAGTTGTGGAGTGGTCAGCAGGGAGACATTGACATACTCTAGAGATTGATGGAACATTTGTGGAGCCGGTCACAGGTCAGCGAGGAAAGCCCAGGCACATCTCCTAAAGACCCTTCTTACACAACACTAGCTTTACTCGTACAATACGAGCCAGCCCCGCCCATAATTTTCTCATCCAACCAATGACTGTCCACAGCACACCAGTGCCAAAAAGGCATAAAGCCAAACCAAATATACTGCACAAACAGTTTCTACTGTATACATGACCTGTATGTAGCTTATAACAACACCGACACAACAGGGTGATCACGAGGAGGAAGTAAACCCATCAGCACTTTCGATGCGTTAAACAAATCACCCGTTTGGGGTCTTGGCTCATTGTAAGAAAGCACCTCTCAGAGGACACTGATAGAGCTTCCGTGACAAGAATCTTAACCGGAAGGAAATATGCTAAAGTAGTCTTGGATGAGTGCCGTTGCTACTTAAGGGATACATTACGCACTATATTACAGGAAGCAGGCAGCAACCTGAGCAAGAAATGAATTACAAGACCAACACAATTAGCTTTGAATTCTGAACAGGAGCTTGAAGTGTAGCTTTAAGAGATATAAAATAAAGTATTCATGAGGGGTTTGAATTTGATTATGTATTCATAAGCGATTAGAGTCAAACTACTTGATTTTGCAATCTTTTTCAAACTAAATGTGTTTGTTCTAAAATCTCAGGGGGAAGAGAAAAAATAAAACTATCAACACCTGCTGTATAATGCTGTGATTAAAATCAGGTGTTGGATATACAACATACGCCACAATAAAACTAAATGGGCCTATAAAAAAAAAACATTTGGTATAAAAAGTATATTATTATATTAAGGGAAAATTATGTTCCATTAAGATATTTTTCCTATTGTAAATATATCCAATATTTTGATTAGTAATATTCATTACTAATTTTGACAACTTTTTTCTCAATATTTAAATTTATTTTCACCCACATTTTAGATTTTTAAATAGTTTCAATTAGTTAATTAATTAAAAAAATAATGAATTATCTTTATATATATTATTTTTTATTACTTTTATCATAATTCTGGTCAAATATTGTCCTGTCCTAACAAACCATCATCAATGGAAAGTTTATTTATTAAAGTTTTGTATGATGTACAAATCTCAAGTTTCAAAAGGTTTCTACTAGTTTTGTAGTCCAGGGTCACATACATTAGACATTATGCAGAATACTGTTTTATATATTAACAATATTACTAACACTATTTGTGTTCGTAAGTAATATATAGTATTCCTGGGTAATTAGAATTTTATCAAGCATTCATGAGCAAGTCAAAATGCTTGCTTCTACAATCTTTTCATCACTAAATGTGTTCATATTATTCTTATTATTAATTTGATTCGTATTTATTTATTTATTTAGTATGGTTGGGGGTTCAAAAGCTATGCAAAAATAGATAATTTTATAAGTAGTTCGGACAGAAACATGCAAATGAGATGTTCACATTCATATAAATTAGTTACTAATTTGTTAATATTTTAAATAGATGCAAACTGCAATGAAAGTGTTTTAAACAAATTAACAAAGTCACCCGATCTTCACCATCAGATCAAACCACAGATTTTTCAAACATTGTATCAAAGCCTGAAATATCAGTAAAATCTTTTGTTTTTCAGTTTATGTTTTACTTTAATCAGTTTCAATCCCGAATTGGACTTTTCAAAAAAGCTTATCTTTAAATCTCTAAACTTTGAACAAATATTACTAAATACAGTTCAAACATTTAATCTTTCATCTCCTAAGACGTTTGTGTTTAAAATGAAAAATTGTCTGCAGGAATGAATTCTAGCAAAGTCAGATATGTTTCCCATTAACTTTAAAAGTGCACAGACAGCACACAGAAAAAAATACCCTTTTTATTTCCCCCTAACAAAACGCACAGCAATTCTATACAGAGATGTCTTGTTTGAAAAGTGTGTGTTTATGACCCCTGTGATAAGGGGGCAAAGGTTACCAGAAAGCAAGGATGGAGTAATGCCGAAAGTCTTTTCAACGGCAGTAATTTGTAGACTGTTAAGTCTCTGTAGAATCTGGAGATTGTAGAGGTTTGCTGTCAATATGGTGCATCAGTTAAATGCTTTTAGTGAAAGCTCCAGCAATGCAAGATAGAGATGACTGGTTAAAAGCCAGAAGGGGAATGAATCACCGAGGGTCAACTGCGGAATGGGAGAGCTATTAATGTAATGACCTGCTCTCAGCAGTGTCCATAGAGGTGGCAGATAACAAAATACAGTCCAACAAAAATGTCCTGTGGTAGAACTGATTTATTAGCATTATTCTTAGTGGAATGTGTGTTGAAATGCAAATAAGCGCTAACAAATATTTGAATAATTCAAAGGGTAAGTATTCCATTTCATTATGGTGTTCAATTAAATATAAAGATATATATATATATAAAAAGGAAGACAGTCATGTGCTATTCATGCGTGTGTGTGTGTGTGTGTGTGTATATATATATATATTTATATACTATGTTATTAGTTTATTTGCAAAAAACAGCTTTACTTTTTTTAAGAATTCACATTTTGTATTATGTTACCACATATTTATCTTTTTTGTTTTTTATTATTGTGTTAGTTAGCTGTTGTTGTTTTAAAAAAAAAAATTGTATAACCTAGTCAAAAAACATATATAATATATGCAGAACATAATAGTTAACTGAGATTAATTGGAATGCTCAATGCTTTTTTTTGCAAATTAACGTTTCTGCAAATTAGCTCTAGTCACGTAAATATATATATATATATAATTTTGTGCTGTTGTTTTTACTGTATTTTACATACGTAAATATATGATATGAAATACAAAATGTTACGAACCCCAAACCTTTGACTTAAAAACTTAAAACTTATTAAACTATTAAAATATTGCACACATGCAAAACAAAGTAGAATATATAGTGCAATACACTCTTCGTTTTTTGTTTTTGTTTTTGGCAACATGTAAAAAAGTATTGAAAAAATGGGATCTGGTTTAGCAGTCCTCTCCCAAAAGCCAGTATGTCCTCACCCAGCCCTTTCCCTGAAATGGAAGAGAACAGAGAAGTGAGAGCAGTTCCGAAGCTTTGAAAACTTGTTGTTAAGAGGAGGCTATTGAACTCTATTTATAGTTCCTAACCAGCTGTGACTCGTTAGCGAATAAATGTTTCCACTCTTTCTGAAATGATGTTGCCATGTATATACAACTTTTCGGATATGAATGTTTACAGCCGTGATTGTAGTTATGAAGTCATTTTATTATGGTTTTGTAACCCGATGGATTTGTGCTAGTAATTTTGAAGCACCATTCCTAAAATAAATATGTGTGATAGAAATCAGTTGAGCGAATCGGATTGTTGTGATGTGATAAGACAGGTGAGATGAAAGCAATATGATGCTTTCTGAGGTGAGTGTCACAGTGGCAGAAACTCTGTACCTTTATGTGGATGTCACCTCGCAGTTCACAGCACAAAGTCCTGAAAGTGTCAAGGAGAGACTTGGTGGAACTGCTCACATGAATCCTCAGTGCTGAAAGTGAAAAATAAAATGATATGATGTCGGTCTCTACTATTACATAAATTAAAGCCTGGTCCAAAAAAAAAGTGCTGAGGTCAAAGCAGTGGTCAGATCAATCACATGGGTTTCATTTAAAATACTTGTCCTAATCTGCTGTCAGCGCATCCTTCATGAGTGGTCTTACGTAATCCTGGAGGCAGTGTTCACAGTTCTCCAAATAAACAGTAGCGTGGCATTTTGAGACCCACAACCCCTGCAACACAAGGCCCTGTAACAAGCAAAAAAAAAACATTTCATGATTCGAACATAAGTAGGGTAAGAAACACATTTCAAGAAAGGTTTCTCCTTCTCCACTACTCAGCCTATGTTTTGTGTGCTTAAAGCAGCTCTTTAATGGTGACGTTATGTAATATAATGTGTAATGATGTATTTGATTTGAATTTATGAGCCAAGTTGGCAAGTTAGAATCACTGCACAAATGCCTGAGTAGCATAAACACTTCTGTGATGCATAAATTGATCAAATCAGAAGGAATATACAAATGCGTCATTGGTTTTCTGTTAGAAACACATCTGAAAAAGGCAAGAGAGAGTAGAAATGAAGTGTGCTGTATAAACAACCAGTCATAATCAAATGTATTTATGAGAAGTAGTCCCAAAAACCGTTATAATGCACAATCTGTTTCATCTTGCATTCAAAATGCAAGAAAATCATAAAAATGCATGTTGGTATGTTTTTTTTAATTGTTTGTAAAAAAAAATATTTTTACATAGAGAGGATTGATTTTTGTTTTTTTCTTTTCTTTCTTTTTTTTTTTATTTTTTTTACTTTTATTTTAAAGTATTAGAAATGCAACTTATTTTGTGATGCAAAAGTGAATTTTCAGCAGTCATTTCTTCAGTGTTCAGTGTCACAGGATCCAGAAGAAATCATTCTAATATGCTAATTTGGTGCCAAAGAAACATATTAATTTTTATTTGTGGAATCCTTAATAAATTTAAAAGAACAACATTTAATTGAAATATACAGACATAGTTTAATTATTATTATTATTATTATTATTTATAGTATAAAACATAATATAGTATATTTTATATATTTATTTTTTTTATTTTTTTATTTTTATTTATTTTATTTTTTTTCTACTTTTGAATTATAGTGCCAATTTTGTAAATATTTATGCTGGAAAATCAACTGAAAATATGAGAGGCGTACTGTACACTCAAAGTGGAGTGGCAACTTTAATTTTTACCGTGTACAAAGCTTTGATGGAGGATTTAAAGAAACATTATGTGTTTTTGGAAGACAAAAGAAACTGTGCCAACCTAGCACTTGAACTACTGCTAAGGTTGGACACCCCTTGTATACTTGTTCATAGTTATTACCTGAATGAACTCCAATGCGGACCCTCAGCTGCTGCTCGGGTACGTGTGGACTGTAAAAGCTCCTCATGCCCTACACAACAGCTAATGACATTCTTGCTATTTCTTGTGCACGGTCGTCTCCATTTCTTGTGGGCAGTCCCGACACTACCATGTAAGCATCACCAATGGTTTCTACCTGGATACAGCAAACGACACATGAATCAACCCATATCCTACAAAGGATTTAATGGCCTTGAATGATGGTATGGCATGATTTACCTCATAAACATTGTGGTTGTCAATGATATTGTCGAAGTATGTGTACAGGTCATTCAGCACGTTCACTACCTACAGCAAAGGAAAAAAGTGCAGCTGGTTTATAGCAGTCAGCTTAAGGATACAGAAACAGAGATCAAAGTTTCTGTAAGGTGGCAATAGTTTTCCGTTGTGGTTCAGCTGTGGGCTTCGGTATGGTCCAAAAATAACCTCATGTGAATGTATTATTTCCACTTTAAGGCTCAGATGGGCTAGCGAGCCAGCAGCTATGCTAACAGTAGCCTGATATTCGTGACAGAGTAGAGTTTTCGGCACTTGCGCCATGTCACCTTGTAATGTCAGGAGCTCTTATGTGAAATATGAAACCCATTCCAGACCGTACTATGTGGGTATCTAATCTTACAACAGACCCCAACACAAACAAACACACACAGGCAAATACATCATTTAGCAAGTGTAGGGTATTTTAAAGTCTTAGACAACAGAAGACAGCGGCTCCTCAACCCTCCCCGAATAGCTCTGGACATATGTATTTTTAAAAATATGATCGAAATCTGTACAAATGACTCCACATAGGCCCTAAATTTAAAAAAAATAAAATAAATAAAACTGTGTTTTCGAAATGCCTGCCAGGCCTGGCAGAAAATCCCTGAGATATTGTTTGAGTCTCTCCGTCTTTCATCACCTGCATTGGTGTGAGGGATGCTGACATGGCTGTGAAGCCTTCAATGTAACTGAAATAGATGGTGACGCAGTCATAGGTCTCTGCTCTCACTGTTTTCCCCGCTATGAGCTGAGAAGCTACACATCTAAAAATACAAGAAAAAAGACAGGCACTTTTCAAAGGCAGGTTTCAAGTGGAGGGTTTGGTGATGATCACTGGTCTCGTCACGTAGGCTTGTTAGGCCAGGTGCAAGCAAGTTTTTAGCAACTGAAGTGTTGTGGTCGAATTCACAAAGTGATGCCAATTTTGCCTTCAGTGTATCAACAAGAAAACGATATTCACTGTGCAATTTAACCAGGTGTTAAAGGGGTCGTTCACCCCAAAATAAAAATGATATAATTATTTACATCATTACCCAAATCTTTCATTCTTCAAACCATAAAAGAAGATGTTTTAATTAAATCTGACAGATTCTTGTCGCTTTATTAAAATACAGTATGGTAAACAGAAAGCAAACACATGTGAGCTTCAATGTACCATATTATTACTTCTCTGTATGTGCATTGATCTAGTTCTAAATGTGAATAAAAACTTAAATCGGTTCATCATGAAAAGGGATTGCATATCTTCAGAAAACTTTGATTGAACAGCTCCATTTATATGGATGACATTTACTATGTCTTTATAAAGACATCAAAATTTGGGGTGCATAAGTGAAGGGATGAAAATCAAACTTCTTGATTTCTGTTTCAAAGATGAACACAAGTCAACTATCCATTTTCAATGTGCTGAAACCAACACAGTCTCACTCCAACTCTTTTGTGTCGCTTTTTGAAGCTCAAGGTACCCCTTTTTAGTCTCTTTGCGACGTGAATGGTCTTTCAGTTGTTTGGCTTGATGTAATGGTTTGCGTGCATATATCAATTTATTATATAATCTTTTACTTTTATTGGAGCACCAAACCCCACCCCTACCCTAAACCTACCCACCTCCGAACAATATAAACACACACACAGGCAAATGCAGTCACAGGTATTTATTGCACAAACTAATCATTAACAAGCAGTATA
>JAUCMU010000001.1:19029706-19046980 GCA_032275025.1 Enteromius treurensis
AGGCGTTCCCAATGCGTCTTCGGACGCAGTGTTCGTTCCCTCAAAGAACCGTGGTTATATTCATAACCCATACGTTTGTGTCGCAGCACGAATACATAGGGAAATAAACATAGTACAATAGTGGAGTACTCTTTCATGATTTATAACTATTTTATAGTTAAGCTCAATTTACAGATGAAAAAAAAAAACAGTGCTGTCAAACATGTAAATGAAAATGGAACAAAGTAACAGAGAGAAGTAGCTCCTGCTACAATGTTCACTAGAGCGATTTTACTTGACAGTCTGCTTGATGTTATACACAGGTAAGAGGAATAAATGTGCATTACAAGGGCAAACTTTAATCATTTTATCACGCGATAAGAAACGTCCGCCTACAGCGTCATACCTTGTCACTCGACAAACTTAAGGCTTAATGAATTAAAACCGCCATTCTAGAGTGGCCATGATCCTCTCGTCAAATATGGTAAGCATCGATCTCCATTTAAATATCATTTGTGTACGCAGTGTAGGCTATATTTGTTTTTTGTAAGTGCCTCAGTTAACTAAAAAGTTAACTATTTGGAGATGTCAATAAGAATGGAACACATGCTAACAAATCTGGGGATTTTTCTTCCCGACCAGAAGATGGCAGTCAATACATAAAGCTCAGAGTGACATTCAACTCGTGGAACTCCAAGAGCAGACAGAATACTGTAATTACTTCTAAGAATAAACTATTTTAAAAAAAGATATATTGCTATGAACATAATTTCTACTGACTAACTACCTAATAATAATAAATATCTTAGCTCTAGATTGAAACACATTTAATGTAGGCTTACATAAAAACAAGACAGGTATCTCTAAATTAGTATGTTAGTGATTTATGTAAAATGGCCTTAAGTCCTGTGAAGTTAAATATTTACTTTTAAACCTTGAAAGCGTGGCCCAGAGGTGCAAACCGCATCTACAATTCAAAGCATACAAATGTTGACAACAGAATTAGGCTAAACCACAACACAATCCTGATTGTGGAAAGAAAAACCAGCACATGACCAACCAAGCACCAGGGGCCTGTTTCATAAAACATGTTTACCAAATAAGCCAGGTTTATTTCAGTTAGTCTGACTTATTGCCAGTTAATTTGGTTTAAAATAAGTCAGACTATCTGCCAAGCCTGGCTTATTTGAAGCATTTTGGTAAACTTTTATGAAACAGGCCCCAGGTTAAGGCAGCAAAAAAAACAGCTTCAAGCATACCTAACCTGCTGGTTATTTCAACAGGGTTGGTTGGGCTATCATTGTCAAAGATATAATTAAAATACTCAGAAATGTCCACCTGTTATTATATTTTGTTTTTTATATATTGTGCATATTTGTCTCTTCTGTATTGATAAGGTCAACACTTCAGGTCAACACTGCCCTCTAGTGGTCATTTGGAATTTACTTATTTTGTCACTGGATGCTGTTTTTAAAATAGAGCAGAGCCCTAGCTGCGTATTTTATAGTCGTACAGAGCCAAAGTAGTGTAAAAAATATCAAAATATTTATAGTTACTTAACACAAGTTGATCCACTGAAAAGTAGATTAGCTCAATCAATATGTTTCAAATATAGGTACTTAGTAATAGAAGAAAAAAGATCAATAAATAAATAAAAGCGAAAAATAAGCAGAAACAGAATTGAAAAGTAAAAAAACAACACATTCTTCTTCACAGTAACATACACTTTATTCATATCAAGTCTTTTTTGTTGTTTAATTTTTAAAGACAACATTAAATACAGAAGGCACTTACAAAAATTGTTAAATTATAGAAACATATTAACATGGGATTAAAAATAATACGAAAAAAATGATAAGGACCAGAGATAGTGCCACATGGCAGCCCCGTACAGTACATCTCAAGTAAAATCTACAGAACACTAATCTAAGTACAGTATAAAGAGGATTTATTGTTATTAGTTTAATGCCCCTACTAGGTTTTCATACGTAATTAAATCATTTGAAATACAGATAGCACATAACACAGTTGTTTTTGTCACTAGTAAGTGGTTCTTGTTTGTTGTGGTTTATTTTAAATGTTAGGCTTTGTGGTTTCTGCACCGAAGGAGTACTGGTGCAGCTCGATCAAGCGGTTGGCCTCCCTCTGCCCTGACAACAAAGCACCATGGGTAGTGGAATAGTATTTTCTATGGGTGGCCTCCCCAGCAAACAATACCTGTAGAGGCTTTAGATAGAAGAAAAGAGAAAAACAACAAAAAGTTAACTTGACCAAACATATGCTCTACAGCGTTACAGCCCTGGGGCCCAGTAAGCTATTTTAAGCACGAGTCTCTATCTTTCTGCTATAGAAAAGTGATTTAACAGTCTCAAGCCTCTTGTTCTTTTTGTGCAGTGTGCTCTGTGGGGTCAGGCTGTTCCGTTTAGACACGTAATTGGCCAGAGCATGTGTGTGCGTGTGTTCTGACTCAAATTTCAGTCTCAGTGCTGCAAAGCTCAACATGACACATTTAAAAAACATCATGCAAGCAAGACTCCATCCAGTCTGACTTAAGAGCAGTCATGGGAAATTTGAACAAGACAAGATGAAAAGCCATGTAAGGGGTTCTAAACAGGATTGAGAGGTCTTCAATTAAAACAATCAGAAACATGAATGATGCCTTGGAAGGACACTCACTGTTTTTGGTTTAATTGACATATAAGCTAATGAAAAACAAAAATCATAATTAATCAAAAACTATGTGGACGTGCACCTACAAAGAGCAAAAATACTCAAATATGCATTGCTGTTCCAAAAAGATACGGCACAAATTCTCATACTTAAATTATGTTAAGCGCATATTTTGCTTTAATGATTTATACAACTTTGCAATTACCGGAGCCTTAGTGTTCTTAATATAAGGCAGGGGCTCAGCTAGCTTCTCCACATCTCTGCCGCTGGAGCCCACCCGAGTGAAGGAGTAAGAACCACGGATATAGGGATTACTGCCCCACGAGGAGCGAAGGATCCGCCTTGGTTTTGGAATATTCTGGTTCCCTGTTAGAGACATCACATAATTAAATAAATAGACTGTTTTGCCAAATGCTACTAACTGATTAAATAAAAACGTTTTAAGCTGATCTTAAAGCTTGTATTAAACCCAGCTATTCCAAGACAATGCTTGATAAACAAAGTCTTCCTTCTTGAAGTGTAATTTGATGTGCTGATCTATGTTTGTTTTGGTGGTGTGGTTTAAGTGGGCACAGGAAGTTTATCTTAAGTCTGCTGTCAAATAATGACAGAAATTAGGGTACCTTTCAATTATCAGTGACAAGGTGTGACCAAATCCAATTTCAGCACACTAATTACTGTAAATAGACTGGGGCAGATGGGAAAGGAACCTGCTGTGCATCTGGATTAAAACAGACTGACCCAGTTAAGAGGAATGCCAGCCTGTTGACATTACTTACAGTGAATGTGTGCATTGACCCTTATATCATGAAAGGGTGACAGTGGAAGAGAAACCAGAGTTGTGTATAGTACAATCTTTAACACAACCCTGTATGTTTACACTAGAGTCGTGACCTTGTCAGAGGTCCTTTTTCTTCCCTGATTTAACAGGTACATATGCCTTCTTGTCACAGAGAAATATAATTTAAGGCCAGCATTAATATAACCAGTTAAATGTGTATGTGACAAAACAAGCCGCTTGTTTGGCTGACAAACCTGATTGCATTCAATTCCTGAATCCCTAGACAAATCTCCTGTCAGCTGGAAATGATCTACTCTCTATAAGAGAGTAAATGCAGCTCTCTAAGAAGGTCAGAATGGGAGATTATATGAATCAGGGAATTGTACTGAGAAGCTAAAATCATTATGAAAACGGAACATTAACAATGTTCTTTCTGCTAATGACAAATGGTAAAAACTGTCAACAATACTCCGAAGTCTTAGTGTCAGTGGGAAATGAATTGCAATTCTATGACATACTGTAAGTATTACTGAGAATTAAGGGAGGTGTACATTTTTGTTTTTTCACACCCTGATAATAACGCAGTTTAAACAGGATAAAGTGTCACTCTTGGCACATGTGCTCACCTGTAAACTGACGCAGTAGTTCAGTGCATATCTCCGCCACAGTCTCGTCGTCACACCTTTCCATGCGCAGGGCTTCTTCTCCGCAGATCCAGCCACTCAGCATGTGGCCATAGCGCTCCGGCGGATACAGCACATCAAAGCTGCAGATCTTTCGGTACCACAGCTCTTCTGGGTATGCCTGGCTCTCCAGTTGAGCCTCGTCCTCCCACACGAACTGAATGCTGTTGCACTCGGGACTCCAGAAGGGCTCTGCAAACTCCAGAAAGATCTTGTCGGTAGTACTAATGCCCAATTTCTGGATGGCCTGAGCCTTGTCTAGTGGCAGTCCTGGGGAGAAGAATGTCTCGTGAGCTTTCTTCAGGACCCCAAGAGAGGCCGTTACGATCACGTGGTCTGCCAGCAGACACTCGCCGTCTTCACACTCCACACACACCGGAGAAGGGCTGGGTCGCTGGTCCTGGTTATGGTCAGCCTGGTCTACAATTTCCTCTGTATCATGGGAGCTGCAGTTCCAATGGATACGGCGGACAGGTTTGCTGAGGCGGACGACACGACTTGGGATGTCCTGAGCCAGGATCTCAATGATTTTAATGAAACCAGCGGGAATGACATGGTGAGCGCCAGGAATCTCGGTCCACTCACCAAACTCACTAAGAGACACTTCATCCATGCTGGGGGAACTGCTTTCACAGCTCTCCACCTGAGGCACAAAAAAGATGGTAATAAAAGAAGATACTGTGCATAAACCAGCCAGCAACTTGCTGTTAAGCTGCTTCTTGGCATTAAAACTGAAGTCTACTGAGTTCGGTGTTGCCAAGTCTGCGGTTTTCCCACAGAACTGGGCTACTTTAACACTGTTGCCGTGGGTTGTTTTTCATGTCTGCGGGTTAAAGTGACTTTAATTACCGGGGGAACCCTGCCAAAAAACATGTATTTTATTCACCAGAATTCAGTTTTTACCGTGGGACCCCCACTCTAAACACATTTGGGCTAGGTTTGTATAGCAGTTGGATATGTTTTGTTGTGAAAACCTGGCAACCCTGAATGAGTCTGATAACGGGGCTATTCATGAGTAGTTTAATTTACTGGTTTTTTTTACATTGCTTTCAAACAGTACATGCTTGAACTGTACTAAACAAACCATTTACTCTAAGGTTACGGTTCCAGATTATACTGCTGTAAACAAACACAGGCAGTCTAGCAGGCATATAGCCAGCAGAGTGCTTTTTCTGGTCCTGCCCCTTCCTCCCATAACCTCTAGCATTAAAGGATGACATTCAGTGTCTGTCCTACTCTTACCTCGGTTATCCAGAGCTTTCATTGCTATCAGAATTTCTGTGAATAGCCTGAGTGAAAATACTACTGTGTGACGTTTAGAAAGGGGTTCATTTATTCCATGAATCGTAAAAAGAAGCCCATTGTGAGTCTAGTTCAAAGTGTGAGAAATGTTTAAAACAGTATTATGATTTGAAGCCACACCTATGTGGGCGGATATCTACAGTTTTGTATGTCGCAAGAGAAACTCTGCTGCAACAAAGTGGGAAGTGTGTATGGCATTGACGTCACTGTTGTCTTACAAAGGTGAGGATACATGCAATGTTTTTGATGTTGTCATTGATTTGCAGTAAATCTATGCATAACAGGAACTCGGGCTATTTCCGGTTGTGGTTTGTTAGGGAGATGATAAACACAACGCCACACCTATAATTCCAAAATCAGGTCTATAGAGATATATCTTGATTTATAACTATCCTGTGGCTGAACAATCTGAGTGTGAAAAATCTCAGAGCACTGCTCACCTTGAGGTACTGTTGTAGCATAGATAACTTGATTTTCTTGGTGCTTTCTGAGTCATAGGGATCAAGCATGATCTTCTTGCGCACCACATCTCGTGTGAAGATTCCAACACTGTTTTGACTCTCAGCTCCCACAGGCTTTCCATTCTGGAAGAATTCCTGAGTCAGCTCATACACCTGCACAAAGGAGGTTGTTCAACAAGGTTAAGAGAGATCGTAGAGTCATCAGATCATGAAGCTACCACAAATAAGGCCTTTAATGAACAAAGCCTGTACAATAGAACTTCCAAATGGGAATGCAAATGGGTTAAGTTTCCACCTGACATTAAGATGTGTTTAAGAAACCTCACATGGAGGTAGTCAAAAAGGCATTTGAACACATCACATTTGTACTGGAAATGCTATCTTTAAGGAAGCCTGACTGCAGTGAAGCTCCGCTTGCTCGCCACTTTAGCTGCCTACTATAGATGGAAAGAGAAGTGCATCTCGGCTGACCATTCATGATTGAATCACCAAAACACTGCTTAATACCAGGTGAAAACATACTGCATCAGTTTATTCAATCCAAAACCACCAAAACCAAACTCTTCCATCACCTCTTTGTACAGGTCACTGAACTCCTCCACCAGATCTTTCGGGATTCGCTTGCCATTGTTGGTCTGATAGTGGGCCACACCATTCTTGGCATAGAGGCTGATGCGGCCCACACTCCTTTCCTCCTCTGTGGTGTGCTCCAGCAGCCCATTGTCCTCAGCCAGGTGGTAGACGGGGTTCCCATTTGCCCCATGGATCCAGGTTGCTCCAAGTTCCAAAGTGGTTTTACCTGTAGAGGAACGGAGATGAGGCACCTTGAAAAGACACGTCTTTTGATCCAAGAAGGTTAAGGATAAAGTAATAAAAAGGTTGCTATCATGAGAAGACAGTTGTCTTACCGTGCTGAATGCTTTGCACTCTGCCTCCGATACGGTCTGAGGCTTCTAGCACCGTGACATTGGTGAAGCCGTTCTCCAAAAGGGTTTTGGTGGTGGCAAGGCCGGCCAAGCCCGCGCCAATTACTACTATTCGCGGTTGTCGATGTCTCTGTAAGGCACTACTAAGAGGATCATCAGTGCTGTCTGAAGATATTTCACAACTTTGCATGCCGTCCAAACTCTTCTTCTAGGGAATCTAGGGAAGGGTGAGATGGGGAGAAGCTATGAGAGGGCGAGCCAAGCCTTCCAGCAAGACAAATAATAGAGATTATTCACAGAAAGGAGGAAAAGAACACAAAGATACAGAACTTCCGCCATCTTCCACCATGTGGTTGGTAGGAAGGATTGCAACACAGTCTCTTTCAAGTGTGCATTTGTGTCCACAGATAGGTGATGGCTTGAAATAAGAGTCAGCGTTGAAAACATCTTGCAACAACTTAATAAAAAAGTAACAACATGTCATCATACAGAGTTCATTACACTAGTGAATGGAAAAAGACTGCATGAGGTGGTGAAAATAAGTACACTGTGATAGCTACAAGGAAATAAATGTGCTCTTCACATTTCCGTTCAGCCTTTTCAGGCAAAGTCTTCACATAAACCAACCAGCTTATGTGTGTGACAGCTAAAAGGAAAAGATGCACCTGATGTTGGACAGACCTCATAAAAGAACCTCTAAGGGGAATATTGTTATGGATACAGGATGTTATTGTGGACTAAATTTTTCCTTTCATCAAAGTGAAATGACAATGTTCTTTTCTTTATGCACACACTTCATATCTGTTATCATTGTTATTGTACCACATAGGCACAGCCATGCATATGCAGCGAGGAAGAGATGGAAAATGTGAATGAATATGATTTAAATGAATGAGGTTGTGACCAATCTGCTCTCAGTACAAACCACAATAACCTCCTGTTGGGAGTGTGCACAGGCCAAATTCATTAACACAGTTTGTTATCAGACTGTGGAGAGGACAGGAAGGCCTTTGATGCACTGCGGCAATCAGAGCATTTGTTATAATTAGTAAAAGGAGCTTGGTGGCCACATTGCATCTGCTGAGGCATGAATGGGTTGTTTCCAACACAGTCTAACTACTAATTTTTACATATTTTATGAGGTGGCTAATTCATACAAATGTGTATGTTTCTGTATGATTTGTCTAAAACCCCAGTGACGGGTAGGTGTAGGGGCAGGGTTAGATGTAGGTAATTCTTAAAAATTCATACGAATTAGCAACTTGTGAAATATGGAGGCTATGATATAGCAAATTTGTGTGAATTCGGGCTGTTTTTTTTCTTCTTGAGAATGTGACTCCAACTTAATTTAGCCACACATTAGCAGATTAAATTAAATATGGCTGAACTACTGTAAGAAACTTCAGATGGTTTGTTACATTTGGTAAATATACTTTCTGAACACCAAGATAATCAATTTACATGCTAAAACAACCAGTGTCACGGCAAAATAGCCAAACATGAACTCTCATCCTATTACTATAATGTGAAGTAATATGTATGTAATAAGGATTAGTTACACTGAATTGCTGAAAGCATGAAGCATACTACAAATCTGTGTGTGGCCTACACAACCCAACTATAGATGAGCTTTGCAGCTGTACATCCAAAATTACAGAGTGAAGACTAGGGATGGGTATCGTTTAGATTTTAACAGTACTTTTACTGATACCACTTATCGATCCGGTACTTTGACATTACTCTAACAGTATTTATCAGTACTTTTTGTTGTGTTTTTAATATTTAAAAAATTTCATAATAATAAAAAACTAATTGAGAACAAAATTAACAACACTTATTTTTTTTTTTATGTAAAATAATAATCTGTAGCCTAACAAACACCAATGTCTGAGCAAATATTACACAAACAAAACAAATTATTGTAAAACAAATAAATAAACAACTATTTTCCTGTCAGTGGTTACAGTTGGGGCATGAGGACTAACTGTTATTTTTAATGTAACCAAAAATAAACCAAAATGTGTGTTTATTAAATGATTAACATTATTAAAACGTACTCATTTAGAGAGACCTTATGTGATCTTTATGTCGTTATTGTGGGGGACTGCTAGCATAAGTAATTATGAATGTTTTTTTTATGCGAGATTTTTATTTTAAAAGACGTGCATGAAAGCCATTCTGTCAAATGCAGTTTAATAAGTAAAAACGAGCTGTACCGATTCAGTGTCTGGGGTCAGATGAGAGGTTGATAGGTTTATTGTCAGTGACATTATTTCACATTTTTTGCGTAACTGGTTGAAATAAAAAAGTCGTTCACCTCAGAAAAGCAAACTATCCTGTCCTGCCAGATGTTATGCTGTGTCCGTTGCGCACATAAATTAGCTTTGTTTTTATTTTCTAACTATATATATATATATATATATATATATAGTGGGTCGCAGCTTGATGACCATGGGACACTGTGGGTCCCAAGGCCAAACCAGTTGAAAACCACAGATTTGGATTGTTTAGAAATGGGTTTTTTTCTGAAGTACCAATTGCAGAACCGTTACCGTCAGAGCTTATTGATACTTCGGTCTTTTATAATTAAGCACCGGTACTGATTAAGTACCGAGTATCGGTAAGCATCCCTAGAGAAGATAGAGTTAAGTCTTTCCAGATGCTGAAAAAATGAACATCAATGCTTTAAGAAGTGAGAAGTGCCTGATTCTTGAATTAATGCTTGTCCACTGAATGGGTCCCATCAGCAAACTAAGCTTGTGAATATATGTTGTCTCACTGATCTGCATTGACCTCCCGTTGAACTGAGAGAAGTAGTTTATCTATGATTCACGACCAGAAACTCCTATGGAATGGATGCTCTACAGTGAAGTGGAGAGGTTCTTTGATGAGGTCCTGAAACGAAAGGTCATGGATAAACTCAACTGCAACTTAAGATCCTAACCCCATCATTCAATCTCATGCAGTCTGAGGTGAACCAGAGTCTATGTGCAGTGTTTTACAGACACAAGTCTCTGATATAACCAGTGCTCTTTTAAATCATGGAGCAGATCCGAAGTTGCTGAAGGCAGTATAGACAGCTGTACCAAATAAAACATAACTACAGACATTTGCCGCTTTCAACACAGTGGTTATGGTTGAGAGGGTTTGTAGGAAACACTGTATGCATGAAAAAGTTCTTGCCTTGTGGTACATCTGGTTTTTAAGGCAGAAGCAGAAGGTCATATCTTGTCAAGTTAGGATGAGGCCATAGCGAAAAATTAGATGTAGTGTGTTTATAAGGCATGCTTTCCATTGTTCCAGTTCACTGATCCTACATTAAATGACCCATATAAAGCTGTCCTTCAAACTTTTTTTAAACAAATACTTAGGTTCCCAGTTAGCATCTACTTGAAGTTTTGATAACAAGGACATTTTAGCCCTTTTCTACCAACAGTGTACTGGTGACCCATGTACAACACAAAAAACTGCTTAAGTTTTCAGAACAACAAAATTGGCACAAAATGAAACTAAACGGATGCAAAGACTATGTTTAACATAAAGAGAAGTAACACTTGCGTTTTGAAATTTTCCTGTTTGAGCAACTACTCTTAGAGTATGTCCCGGCACTTCACTTGCCACAGATTAAGGGCGGGCTTTGGGGGACACCTACACTCTTCACACACACCCCAACTCACTCATTGTAGGACAAAGGATGTATGTATACTGCATTGTGCAGTTTTCCCCTCATCCCTTCCCACATTATCATCATGTTTTCTTTTCAAAGCAGACTCGCAACTGTTATACAGACCCACATTACAGTCCAAATAAAGGAAATAAAACAGGACAGGCACTGTCTATTTGAAGAAGATAACCTTCACAAAGCCGGCAGAGGGATATTTTCCTGGTGGGATACAATCTTGTAGCTACAGGAAAGGAATTTAATCTAGACAAATGGATCTAGATTAGCCTGTTATTGTGTTCTTTTTAAAATCAATAAATCTTTGTATGCATAAAATCCCGAAGCACTGGGTCATTTAAGTTGAGATACGCGAAGTTTGGCTCCTGATAAAGTAGCAGCACAAAGTGCGTTCAGTAGACTCAGCGCTGCCACGTAACTACATACTGTCACGGGCCAGTGGCCTCCAGTGATAAGGAAATAAACGTCAGCCTATAATATTTACTAAATATAATTTTCATAAAATAAACATTTTACTGCGCCTTTTCCAGGTAGAGTAAACATTAAGTCATAATGTATGTGTCCTAATACAACAGCGCATTATTAGAAGCGCCTCAATTCAAACTGAATTGTAACAGACAACGCACTGTGCTTTCGAGAAAGATAACGGGAAAAGATAGCCTACCTTCTGTCCGAAATAAATACAGCGAGTCAGTTTTGTTTACGATTTTGTTGTATTCGCCGTTTCTCCGTTAACAACCTACATCATTAAAACGCGCAGTACCAGAGCTGCGAAAACACACACACATCATCTTTTCATATTCATATGTGTAGTATGGCCTTTACCTGACTTTGTCGTCTTCAGCGTAAAGCGAAGAGCGGTCCTCTGCTCTTTGTATATTCGCAGGCAGCGTCTCGCTTTGTATTTATGTGTCTTGGAACCAGAAGCAGCCAGTTTAGCCGATGCCGCTGCCTCCTCGCTGAATAAATATGAGGAACAGTGACGTACCGCCACGAAACCAACACCGGCTCGAGCGAGTCTTGGCGTGACTCACTGTTTGTCACAGGGGCGTTCGAACTAAACACCCCTCTCGTAGTCCTAATGAGAGAGTAGAGCTTGTTTTGTTCAGTCTTCTTAGATTACGGCGAACGTTTATACTTAAGCGTTTATCTACAAGTGCATATTAAGTGTTAGTGTCTACGTGAAATGATGACAAGACGCTCTTTATTCAGGATTTTTAAAAAAAATGGCATCCATAGAAATTAATAGATATATAGTCTACTATGAGGGACATGTTTATTTGGTTTGTGAATTTTAATATTTCTGTGGATCTAATAACAAAAATATCAAAATTTAATCACATTTGTAATATATGTATTTAATACAAACAATTATTTATTAGGCTACAACATTATATAACCTCATTTATAACAATACTGGTTAATACAGAGGAAAATATCATGTTTCAATACATGTGGGGATATTTTGGAACATTAATTTGCCTAAAGATTATTTCTAATCCATCTGCTGTTATGTAATTCACAGAACACCATATTACGGCATTGCTATTGTGTAAAAGATGTACCTTTTACTCACTTGTAAAGATTAAATGCAACCTTTAAGACTAATTAAATCAAGTCGCAATCTGATTTTAATGTGTTTTTGTATTTTTAAAGGGATTAATCCAAGCATTTTTTTTTCTTTCTCTTTTTTTCTAGCTCTCATTTCTCATTAGTCGTTCTTATATGAACCCAGTTCATCAGATTCACAACTTCCCTTGTTTTAGGTTCAATAGAACACAGTGTCCTTGTTGTGGTACGTTCCTTGTTGGTGAGCGTGATTTTACCAAGTCCAAGACATTCTTGATGATCCTGGAACAACATTCCAATCAACCAATTAGATTTGAGAGGTCATTTTTCAGAAACGATCTGTTTTTGGCTTATGATCAGGGTTACAGTAGGTGCTTCTACACCCTTGTTAATCAGCTATCATTTTCCAATGATTTTAAGAATAAGTTTTGACTAGGGTTAGGTAAAATCACAGCGACCATTGTGGGTTACTACTTTGTCATGTCTGCACTGTTCCTGTTCTGATATGAATGAACCTAAATGAATAATTTATCTAAGAATTACAAAAAAACATGATAGTGATTTAGTTCTGGGTGCACTGGTTTGTGCATTTATCTAATCATTTCTACACTGTGTAGTCTGCTCTTCATCATGTTTTCCTCTTAATTTAATATTTATTTTGTACTACTTTCAACTTATCCCTGATGTAGGCTAGTTCAACATGAGCATTAAAGAGAAAGGGAGAGAAAACCTTGTTCTTGTTATAACCAAAGAAGCTTGACATTTCACATTTTAGAGCTTATATTCGTCAAATTCATAGTTGAACCTGACTATTTGCTATAAAAGAAAACTTATATCAGGAAACCTAATTTAGTAAAGGGCTGGTATATTCCAGTGCTATGCGATTAAAGGCCTGCATTCTACAGGCTTTAGTTTAAAAAAAGAGGATTAGCAGTGGTCAGTACGTTCCTGAGATGTAAAACTAGTTAAAACCCATTCATGAGTGGGTGCCAAAGCACAACTCATTAAAATGAAAACACTGAGGATTAGAAGCGTTCCATTTGGGAATTGAAAAAAAAATAAAAAATCCCAGATATAGTTACAATGGTCCGATGCCAGGCTGTTTTCTGGGCTGTTTATTATATAGAAAAATTCAAAGCTATGATTTGTATGTTATTACATCTAAGCGACTTTTTTTTTTAACGTTTACTCAGGGTGGGAGAAAAAAACATTGGGAAGTGTCGGGTGGAGCAAAGTTACTTGTTGAAGGTATAATCTTCTTTCAAATATAAAGTTTTGATAATACTGCATATACCTCATTAACCTCCTTTATTTGATTATAAAAAGTACTTTGCCACTTGTGTATGAAGTATTACACACACACAGATTAAGATATACTTATTGTGTTTTGTAAATTCTCCAAAATAGTGTTCACTGGTTGGAAAAAGCTGTTGTTATAAAGAAATGATCCGTTGACTGAGTTCATTTAATTACACACAAACAACATGTGTGTGGGCATAATTACCCATAAACACAATGAGTCTTTCTAATCTTTGAGAAATCAGCTACTTAACTGGCTAACAGCGGTTAACCACTTTGAAACCAGTCTAATACATGCAGTCGCATGCAAACCGCACTGGACCGTCTGGACCGTCAGCGGTTTCAGCAACACATGTGCTCCACTTTGTATGTGTTATCTGGATGATTTCAAAGCAAGCTTGGCCACACAGAAAGGCTGCTGTTATGTGGACAGCACGTGAATGGACACGAGCCTCTTGAATAAGTGGAACAAAGTGGAATGTGGTAACAGGCCATCACCAGTGGACTGGTCTACTAGAATGGCCCTTCTGTTGGTGACTTCAGTGGGGCGCATAGCCTGCACATTGTGAATGCTGCCCGCCTAGCCTCCGTTTTCTCTAGCAGGCCAATTGGCATTGGCCATGTGCCTCAACAGTATAAAAGAGAAGGAAGAAAGTGTCTTTTCATGAACGGGAGGAGAAAGCAAAGCACAGGAACTGGGTGGAATTGTTCTCATTAGGCAGCTTCATTGTGGATGTTGGTAGCGCTGGGCTGAAGTGAAATTATGCGTTTCGCTTACGATTAATGATATCAATTTATCTGGAAATGGAAGGCTCTTTATATTTTGGGGGATTTACATCACAGCCTTATGAAATATGGCAATGTCCCAAAAGGACGAAAAAGTTACATAAAGGTGGCCTGTTAACCTGTGTGCGACATTTTGAGAATGTAACTTTTTTTTTTACAAACAACACTAAACCAATGCTATTCTGTAGCCTAAAGATTATGGCCAAATTCAAATATGATTGTTCATAAAGGTTTTTACTACAGCCAAAATCCAGGATCAGCCTGGGAAACCTAAAAAAAAAAAAAAAAGAAGAAGAAACAAATCCTTTGTTTTTTGTTTAAAAAATTGAGCAAGAATAATTACACTACAATTCAAAAACGATTGGCACTGTGATTTAAAAGAAGGAAAGACGGTGCTCATATAATTCATAATTCCAGCAATTATGAACAGACTTTGTATATGTCCAGTAAACCTTTATTGTGCTCTGTGTTTGTGTTAAATGAGTCATCAGATGACTATGGCATCTTTGCTGGTTTTGTTTTTATGTACTTTTATACTGTCACTGTTGTTAATGACTTCTAGTTTCTAGTTGTTGACACAGATTAGCTTTTGATTTAAACTTGTGCGATCTATTTTCGAATCCATTAAATCCTGACAATAATAACATTTTTTTGCAACAGAACCACTACTGTTACTAAAGAGCTTACTTAAAAACAAATGTGCTTCAAAAGGTTCTTCAAAACGATGCCTTAGAAGAACCATTTTTAGTTCTTTGATTAGAACTTAAGTTTTAATTCTAGTTTTAGTTCATCTCTTTCTTAGTTATTGTAATCTGAGGAACCTTCTATCGACCATGTAACATACAATTTTTTTATTGTGATAAAACGTATTACATGTTATGAATGTTACAAACACAGCCAGCTGTAACATGCTGTAACTAATGTGAGAGGAATTGCAATTGGCTGCATATAAAGACTGTTCTTTTCAACCAAAATGAATGAGTTCCAGTCTGACCAAGCAAGCCAAGACAGTCAAATCACTGCCTGCGCTCCTTCACTATCTCACTCTTGCTTCCTTACCAGCTTTTTTTGTATGCTTTTCCTCACAGCTCTGATTGCGCAACACTCTGCTAGCTGGCTTTCTCTTCATTGTGTTTATGTGACAGTGATCTGTTACCATGCACAACAAGTACTTTTAACTTTCCTGTGTCGTAACTCTTCACAGCAGCACACCCTTCCATTTTAAGCTGCTTACATTAAGACTTAACAATTAAAGAACAAATATGCTATTTAGGAACACGAAATACCCATTTTTGCACATGTTCTTTGGTATATTTCTAGAAAATAGTTTAATTGGTGGATTCATTCAAAGCTGGAATTTTTCTGTTTGTGAAATTTGCTATAACAATTTCTGAGAGGACATTATTTCTGAATTAAACTTTGAATCTAACAAACTATAAAAAATATTTTCTAATTTCAAATAAAAAATATCCCTCCTGTTACATCCAAACTGTAATGATAAAGGGTAATGTTGAATGCTGCATCCTCTTTTTCTAACAGCTGTTATGTTGTACTGTATCCTCCGCCCCTCTATTCTTAGGCCGTGGTACTGGGTGAGGTGACGTTTGGCGGGTGTCCTTCTGTCCTGTCTGTCTTTGGGAGTGTCTGTAAAAATATGGCCCATATCCTCCTGTCTGAATCATAGGAAGGAAGCCTGTGACGGTGATGGATTCAAAACAATTAATCTCCATCCTCCTCTAAGGTATTTCCTTAGAACTGGAAAGACACAACCGGAGAGGGCGGGATGGACTTTATTGGGTCTAATGTCTCTGTGGGAGACAGGACACGGGGCCTTTGCAAATGTGTCCTAGGGTCAGTTCAAAGACCCTCTAGACATCAGGAATCTGCACTGTAAAAAATGGCTGTGATTTTAACAGTAAAAAACTGTGAAAATGCTATGGGACGCTATATTATACAGGAAAAATTCCCAGATTTCCCTGCATTGCATTTCAAATTTTGTTTGAATTTGATGTTTTTCTTTGAAATAACTCTGTTTCTTCTCAGTGTTTTCTTATCAGTGATGTTTATTAGGGTTGTGTGTTATGTTATGTTATGTTATGTAATGTTGTTAAATGAATGTTTGATGCATATTTGAGTTTAATGAGTTTAACCATGATGGTGTTTCATGTTTGTGTAAATGACACTGAGCAGCTTCTGTATATGTTCATATTTAAAATCTGCTTGTGATGGGCTTCGGTTCATTTGGTGCATTTGATGGTTATCAGTGTATATCAAAGATACAAAACAGTTTTCAGTACTTTAATAGGCTGGTATATTACATTATTTCTTTATTATGATATTACAGTATTTAACTGTACTTTAAACCGTAAAAAGCTAAAACGTTGTTACCTTATTTTTACGGGAACCAAAGCTGCCAGTTTTTTAACGTAGATTTTACAGATTTTTTTTTTACAGTGTGGTATAGGTTTTTATAAACTTTTTTCTTTTTTTGTGGTTTCATATCAGGGATCATAGTTGGATCTGGGAGGTTTATGTTTTCAATTGAATTATATGGATAATAATATTTCTTTACCTAAATGGACAGTTTATGTCACAGGGGTTGATTTTGTATTTATAATTTTTTTTAAATCAAAACAAACTGATTTGTACTTTATATTTGTGTAAAACTGACTTGAATCTTTTTATAGTATATTTTACATTATTTTATTGTATTTCTGAATGTTTTAGCCAAAGGCCTGTATGATTTTTATTTTAGTCTTCTGGTGGTTTAAACAGTTCATCATGATTTTTTTCCATAAATATGAATCAAATGCTTGAAATAGTTGCAGAAACACTGCATTATAATCATGATTCAAGCAATGCTAAATATAGTATGAACGGTTCTTGACTGAAAATGGATTGTATTGTTTTAATCTAATTTTTTAAGCAAAAATGTTCTGACCCTATAGTGCCACATAAAACATCTGCACGAAACAGAAAGAGCAGATAGGCTGATTGAAAATGCAAATTCATTCCCTGCCAGCAGGTGGCCTTTAAGTAACAGCAGCAATTCATTGTTTCCTAAGTTATTGCTCTCAGGGGCGGATTTAGTAAATTTGGGGCCTCAGGCAAATTTAGGAATGGGGCCCTACATTTGCAC
>JAUCMU010000001.1:19047080-19069575 GCA_032275025.1 Enteromius treurensis
CCTAATGTAAGCAACAGTTTTTGGCTGAACAGATGCAGAGAGAGCTGCGCTGCGGGAAGACACCTCGCGCTCGTGCTGCAGTCAACTTCAGACACATAATATATTAGTTTGCTACAAGCAGGATACACACAAAGCACGTTCAACTCTGCCACGCAGACGGTCGTGGTAGTTAACACCGTAACCATTCGCGTGTCCGTGCTTATTGCCCATCTCGTGAAAAGCATCTTGGGGGCCCCTTCTCTTTGGGGGCCCAAGGCAGTTGCCTACCTTTGCCCAATGGGTAAGTCCGCCCCTGATTGCTCTAAGCATAGCAGCTCTGCACCTTTGCTTACATAATAATGCATTCTAAACTTTTCTAAAGACTGTCAGATTTATTCACTTAAATCCCCAATTCAGTATACGTTTCCAATATATGTTATTAATAATGTTATTAATTAATAAACTTACCATTAGTTAAAAGAGTATGCATTAACAGGGATTTCTTCTCAATTCACAACGTTGTCTATTGTACTGGTGTGACATTATTTATACCGTGTGCATAATTTAAACTGTTTTTTGCCCAGAACTACTTTGTTGTTTTATACAATTTATTTCATTACACAGCCTTTAAATTGTTAATAAAATAAGTATTTTACGCTTACCGAGACTAAATTTATTTGATCAAGAACGATCATTTCTTTTAGCAAAAGGCTAAAGTAGACTTGTAATGTGGATCAAGTATAGCAGACCAACCCTGAATATTAACTGGATCCATGACACCTAGCTCAATTTCGTGTCTATGGCTTGCCAAAATGATAGTACAGTAAAGTCTATATGTTGTAAGATGGTTCCTTACTGTCACAGGGAAGGGTAAAGCGAGCATGGTAGATTGTTATTAGCGTCAGAGACTGCAGGCTCAAACTGTTCTTGCCCTCTGCCTCTATAGCATGCTGTAAAATGATACTGTAAACAGTCTATCAGCTGGGTTAGTCAGCATACCTTCACTGCCAGACAGTCAGAATCCGACTGAGAGACGAGGATCATGTTATGCACAAACATACTCACAGTGACAAGCCTGAAGCTAGTGATCAGTAAAACGTCATTTGTTTTATTTGTAATGTTAATATAATGTATATTATACATGCTGGGCAAAAATACATAAGTCATCCAGATTTGAAAAGACATGAGGGTGAGTGCATGATGGCAGAATTTGTGAACTATCCCTTTAACCAATAAAGAACACGCATAGAGACCCTGGACAACAGTCAGGATTCAGAGGATTTCTGTTTAAAGAACATTTGCTTTGGGATATTCAATTTATATTCTGTGCTTACAATTAAATTTGTCTTTCTGTTTTTAATTTCCAGTGCTTTAAAGAAGAAAGAAGACATGCTCCTTAATTCTAATGATTTAAATGATTCCCCCCATGGTATTATCCATGAAAAAGCCAGCTGTGATGTATCCACATTGAAAAGCCTAAAACAAAATTCGGTGCTTTTGTTAAATGTCAGCCTGACCATATTGCATCAGAATTGTCAGTTGGACCCCCTACTGTTGCACTAATCAAAGACACAACCTGCTGTTTTTTTTTTTTACAGTTATGGATTTCAGGGTGTTTAGTTTTGCTGGGACAGTCTCAGATCAGTGCATATTAACCACACTCACCCAGAACTAATGACTTCACATTGCCATTCATATTTTCCTAACAGACCAGTCTGTCACACAGCAGATGGGCCAACAGCTGTGCGTCTCAGAGATAGAGTGCTGTTATTCTCCTGCCTGCCAAGATTTCCAAACAGTCTCAGATGACAGAAGAAAGCACCCTGCAGATGTACAGGTTAGGATTCAGTAGATCATGTTTTCAGTCTCAAAGTTCAAGTGAATTAAAAAAATAAAAAAATGTTACAAGAATATGAGATATATGCCAGATATTTTTGGCTTGTACTGTAGGTTAAAGCTTTAAACTTTTAGGTTAAACTTTATGTAGTTTTGTATTATTTTGCATAAATTCCACTCACATTACTTGTAGTGGGCTACATTGATTTAATGTATTTGTATGTCAAGTAGGGAAAAGCTGTATGCTAAAGCTGTTGTAAATGATTCAGAACATATACTGATGTGAATTTTCTTGGGATTTCTTGTTGGACTTACCTCTGTAAAGCAATAAGCCCTGTAAAGCCATGGTTTACAGTGAATTTAGAACACTCCAAACATCCCCACTGCACTGACAAATCCTAGAAACATATTGCTTTAAGAAATACTAATATCCACATTAAATTCAAAAACAATGCCTTGAGTTATGTAAACGAACAAAGAACTAAACTGAAACGTTGTGTTTCTGGACCTGGGAACGTTTCAGTTGCATTGCTGTCTATGGAGGGTCAGATGGCTCTCCAATTTCTTCAAATAGGGTATTTAAGGTCTTATGGGTTTGTAATGAAATGAGGGTGATTAATTAATGTCAGAATTTTCATTTTGGAGTGAACTACGCCATTGACTCATCCAAGTGCACACAAACAATAAATACACACCCGGAGCAGTGGGCAGCCATATTGCTGTGGTGCCCAGGCAGCAGTTGGGGGGTTTGGTGTCTTGCTCAAGGGTCTCTTAGTTGTGGTACTGAGGGTATAGAGAGTGCTCCCCCTACCAACAATCCCTGCCAGATCTGAGACTCAACCCCTGAAGGTTATAAGTCAGACTCTCTATGCTTTAGATCTAACTTCATTTACCAAGCAAATCATTATTTATTATAAATCATAGTGTCGAACAAAGACATAGTAAAATGTTGTATGATGAATAATAATCTAAAGAATATCACATTATATGTCTGTATTTTCAGTCATCAGGAATAGAAGCGCCTGATTGGTGAATGAATCATAACTTGAGCAGGTTAAAGGGTTATTTGGAGCGGTATCTCATGCAGTAAACAAACATTAGCCTAATATTAATAAACACTCACTATAACTCACAAAATCAAACCTCCAGATGCATCCTTTGTTGTGGCAGCATTGCAAAATGTATTTATTCACTGTGCTTGCTACTTGTAAACTATTCTGTAGGGCAGGTAAATACATTAGGTTTGATTGAGATGAGTCACGGTGCTGTGCAGATTCTTTCTCATCCTGAACCAGTATATTTTCCAACTAACAGTTACATGAAAGCATTTAACCTTCTTTGACCATATGTGTCCTTTCACCTCCAGGCCAGTACTTGTGACACCTCCCTTCCCCTGGCTCACAGATCTTCTCCATGACCATCAAATCAAGCACAAAGATACTATAAGGAACTAAAGCAAGATTAAACCCCCCAGAGCAACTACCTTTCATTGTTTCTGGAGCCAAGATATTTCACTGCCAAAACCAAATCAGCAACACCTCAGACACTTGGAAACTGTTCACTGTCTCCCTACACCTCTTTCTGCTTCTTCTCTGACTGTTGATGTCTTTGCCAGCTATTACACTGATACGGTGGCAACCACCAGAAACCAGTTCTCTACACCACTTACCCAAACTCAACTTCCATCCAAACACACTACACTCTTTTCTTCTCCCTCTCCTCTTACAGATAATGAGGCCTCCAAAGTTCTCAGCACCGGCCATCTTACAACCCGTCCTTTAGACCCAATCCTCTCCCAACTACAGCAGGTGATCTCATCAACATTTCTACCCACTCTTATTCACATCATCAACACATCCCTCACTACTGGAAATTTACCCATTGTATTCAAATAGGCCTTAGTAACCCGCTACTTAAAACCTAATACTCTCTTCTGCCTTTTCTAATTAAACCATCTGATTTCAAAAGTGGACACTGCACAAAAACCGCCCTGCTTACCATCGCTGAAACTTTTCGCCTGGCATGAATGAACTCCAAATCATCTGCTTATTTTTTTCCTCGTTCTTAAAAAAAAATTGCGTTAACACGAAACCACTGAAAACGGTGTAGTATATATGCCAAACCAGCATGGAGCGCTGTAATTCTGCCATAGAGATACACTATAAACGGAGAAGAAGACTTCTGCGCAATAAGAAGCATGCGCAAAACCTTGCGCGCTGTATACGAACCAGTTATGCGCGTGTTGACCCGAAATGAGCGGTTAGGAGTCATCCAAAAATATTTTTAATGATATTCGGGTCGCGGTCGGTCCGGTCGTTTGAAATAAAGACGCCAATTAAACCTTTGTAATTTTATATAGTACTAGACACAATTTTCTATGAAATACATAGGCATACACTTTATTGGATAAATTAAGAGAAGAGATGAAGACTGGGGAGTGGAAGCTTTGCAAATACACATATAGAAAGAGCAAAGTGTGGGACACATTTGCTGAAATAATGAAAGATGATCACCAAAGTGCTGGCTTTGTCATGTGTCGTCTATCTTTTGAATGTTGAGCGGTAAAGTTAACTGTTGAATAAAAGCTGACGCGGGACAAAATTCCCGATTTCCCAACACGTTGAACGGAGCAATGTAATTGTATCATTTTAATAAGTTACTTTTAAACGCATATAGCTCAGTAATGTCAGTTTTATGTATTTTCTCAGAGGGGGTGGTATTTTTGTTGCCAATTTGTCTGAGGAGAGACGCACACTTCGATTAGACTGGATAAACACATGCAGCATCTTAATTAAGAAAATTAAACAAAATAAATGAATACATTAAGCTTTTATTACATATTACATTTATTAATGCTATATCAACATTCAGAAAAAGAACAGTTAGCGCTTTTAAGGGCTTTCACACTTTTCCAAACGTGGGCTTTCTCTCAGTTGACCTGCTGATGAATTCTTCAAGCAGGGTCGAAACATAAACATTGTATTCATCAGTAATATGCATCTAGACAGCTGAAATGGAAAATAATGGGTCACCTCAAGAACTGCCTGTTCTCGCCACGCGCACCACAAGCTCTGAGCGCAGCGCGTCAGCGAGCGCACCATTTGAAAAAAAATGCGGGTCGGGTACAATATTTTCTCTCTTTTTTTTGCGGTCCGAGTTGCGGGCAGGTCAGTTGACAACGTCTGTCGGGTTCGGGTTGTTTACACATTGATCACTGATAAGCTTGCTGTGACTTGACCTGCCTCTAATGCTACGCTTGATTTCAGCACAGAGCACTGATGAAACACATCGTGTTGCATATGACACAACATTTAGCATACAAATGCACATTGCTAAAAGATACATTAAAGAATGAATCTTTAAATGGCAAATTGGAGCTTAAGTTTAGAGCTTACACATCAGTAGAAACACACAAGCCTTTCTCGAGAAACTCATTCTTGCAGTGAAGGTCAAGTAGTCGGTATCTCCAAATCACTCTTCGATCAGTGAACTGTTGACTGTCCATTTGATGCTCGTCTCATAATGAAGGTCAAAGATTGGAGCCAGCATACACTAATTATATGTGTGGATGATGTTGAGGTGCATTGTATGAAAATGCATCTCGGTGGTGATCAGGAAACCAGCTCTGAACTTTACCTCTGTACACTGACCACAAGCAGTTTCCTTGCAGTTTTGCAGAATGCAAAATATAAACATCCATGACACATACATGTTTTCACATGCAAATACTTCAAGACCCATACTTCATGAAACCTACTCCGTTCTGCCTGAATAAAAGTATTGAAGTAAAACTTGACCTTTAATGGCAAAAGATTAGCTAGTTTTCTTCAGTGCAGCCTCAGTGGGATTCACCAGCTCATTCCTCTCCATACTGACCTCTCATGTACAGTTGTACACATGTACAGTAACACAATGGTGGAATCAAAGCATGTACTACAATTACATTGAAAGAAATAACAAGCTTCTATGTTAAGGTGTTAAAATGGCTGTCCTGTGAACTCACTTCAGTTGAGGTTTAGCTTGCAAGGTCCTGTTATAACTACGTCATAACTACCATCTGCAAAAAAAAAAAAAAAAAAGATGTACCTTTTGGGAAAGGCCTTTTAAAAGACCTAATCTAGTCTTGATTTTAGATCAATCTTAAATAATAAAAATAATAATAATAAATAAATAAATAAATAAATAAATAAAGGGTACAGTTTCGCTTATTTCCTAACTTTCCAACTTAACTACAACACTGTATGCTCATACTTTCTTTTGAGGGTTATTCATAGTAAGTGATACAGTACATGTGCCTCTGCATTAGTGCATGAAATTAAAGAGTAGAAGGTTTTTTTTTTTGTTTTTTTCTGAGGTGAGATTAAATAAAACTTATATTGTTACATACTGACATACAGTATTGCTCAACAACACCTTATCTGAACACAGATGCTGGATGCACATTTCTCTCTCTAGGTGTAGCCAGATTTAAGTAATTTCAAAAATTACTTTTTGCCCACTATTTTCTCCACCAGCCGGATGTTGTCTGCTTCTGAAACTGAAACACTGGTTAAATTGAAATGTTAAACATCAGTTGTAACTATGGTCTCTACCAGTTTTAAAACTGATTAAACATTGGTTTAAAAACAACTTTCATTCATGTCTTTTAAACTAAAAGTCTTGCTTCTGAAAAATCTGGAAAGACTGTTGTTTCCTTGACCACACACTCCTCGACCCACTCAAAACTGTGCTGTGACTCACCAGTTGAGAAACACTGGGATAGATGGCATTATCAGTGTAATGAATTATATTGGTTGTGTCACAAGACTGAGAGATGAGGAGGCTTGCAAATTCAAAGAACAAGGTGAGACAGACAGGGTCGATTTCTGTCAGCAAACAGAAATGGAGTAGGCTACACATAAGAGTAGTCAAAGTCTGTGCATGGGTCGATCAGTAGCGAACAGTATAAGGAGGGCGAAGTGAAGATGATGATCAAAGGCAGGCGAGGTCGGCAACAGTAAATCCAGGGCAACAATGAAAACATATATAAGAATATAAAATTTTTCACCATTTTATTTCAGATGTATCAACAAGAAAAAAAGAAAAGAAACAATGCCTTATATTTGGAACAATATGGGTAAAAGAAAAATATGTAGACCTTGAGTTTAAGAAAGTGATAAACTCATCACACACACATATACTGTTTATATATATTACACGTATTAGACCTTCAATATTATTTAAGACTACTGTATCCAGTCTATAGTTTGATCAATGCTGTGATAGATGGAGTCTTCTTGAACAGAATGAGTCCTGAGAGTCTGATAGATGTGACTCTGTCTGCGTGAGTTCAGTTCTGTATAGATCTGATCTGAACGCACACTGTTTCTCTCTGCAGCAGCAGCATTCACGTAGTTCAAGTCTGTGTCCACTGTGTCTGCTGGTCTGTGAAACTGGTTTCCAGCAGAAGCATCATCACTTTGAGCTGTGTGTATGTTCGAGAACTCAGCTGGGTTTGCTGCCTCGTAAGCATTCTAGAAATTGGAAGAATTGAGGAACTAAGCAAACTTTGACTTTTTCTTAAGAAGAAATCTTAAATAAAGATTATTCTGACTCACTTCTTTTCCATTTCTTGTTGTCACATGAAGCTCTTCAGCAGAGAAGGAAACCAGACCTGTGATTGATGAAGGAAAGTTTTTGTTTTAAAACTTTACTGAATTGAGTTCTATACTGTATATTAGCTTTAATCGAGAGAGTTCGTCACTGTCTCAGCCGTTTTGTTCAGAGCAGTTATTACCACATGTCTGTCTTTTCTTTAGTACAGCCACAACGAGCAGCACAGCAGACATCAGGAGCAAAACCAAACCTCCTGAAGTGATGATGCTGAATGAGTCTGAACGCATACAAAAGAGAAAAAGCCTGGTTGGTTCACATGATTGAATGATGATGTTTATGTGAGAGACACATGAGCAGTGAGTGTGTGGGATATGAAGAGATTTACCTGATTCAGGTGCAATAACTAACAGGGTTGGAGGAGTCAGAGGAGCTGATGAAATATGCGTGCTTGTTAATAAAGACAGAAATGCAGTCGTCCTCTCATCTAAAGTGACAATAAAATGAACTGCAGTTCAGTACGCATGAGCACAATACATTGACACTTTTGTGTTGGGTCACACATTTACCCCTATTGGCTTCAATGACACCTGATTTTACAGACTTCAACTCAAACTCTAGCAAATACATGAAGAAAGATATGAATCCATATATTCAGACTCTGATGCAGTTTTGGTGAATCGATAGCTGGTCAGTTTGACCTCAGCAAAACTAATTTGTACAGTTTTGCTAAAACACATGTGAACATTGAATGCACATTCAACTTTAAATGAGAAAAGTCACATGCATGCATACCGACTCATTTTCATGTGTGTTTCTGTTATAGGACCATTCCTAGTCACAGTAATTCCTTACCTTGTTTAACCAGCAGCAGTATCTCTGAATAGACATCAGTATTAAATCTCCTCTTCACTCCACACCAGTATTGTCCCTCATCTTCTGTTCTCAGATCAGTGATGCTGACGGTGAAAACTCTGCTACTCTTATCATCAGTCAGAGAGAATCTCTCGTCTTCAGCTGGAGATCCTGATTCTACCACAATGTTTCTAAATACATAGTTACACTCGCCTTTACAAAAATACTTAGAGTTTGATTCATATCCAGCTTCATAACTGCATCTGATGTTTAGTCTCTCTCCTCTGTGTCCTGTGACTGTTTCTAGAGCACCAACAACAACTGAAAACAGAAACGCCATTAGCCAGGACTATCACACTAACTGTATTAAGAAACACTGTCTGCCGATTATAAAAGGAAAATGAGAGAAGTGCAAAACTGTCAAACGCAGAAGAACTCACCCATACACATGCAGGACCATAGAAGAAGAAGAAAGCTACACATGATGAGCGTCAATACCAATTTATGATTCCTTTGACTGAGTGAAACCCTTAAAAACTGAGTGTTTTTTTTTTTTTTTTCTCGTGCTGATATGTATATGTTGCAACGCGTAACTTCTCCATCCCCTTCCTCATTTTTCTTACCAAATTCCTACATGATGATATCTTGACATTTAAAGCTTACTGTGCCTATGAAAAAAATCCAAACAGATGTAGTTCATACCATTTGTTAGTGTTACTATGAGGCACCAGGAAGCATTTGCATGGTAAGAGAGCATCACATTACATTTCTCATAATTGTCATTTGACATCATTTAATCAGCAAAAATTGTGTCTAACAGTGTATGCATTGATTATTTTGATAAAGTACCAAATGCACTGTCAAGTTAGCAAAGCTATCTAATGCTGTGTAATCGCACACCTGAAGGAGCCAATCAAGGGCCTCAGGACAACTAGAAAGTTACAGACAAGTGAGTTAGATCAAGGCTGGAGCTAAACTCTGCAGAAACATGGACCTCGAGGTCATTGATGACAACAGAAAGATATTTGAACAATAAAAAAAATAAAAATAACATCATCTACTGTCCTTTATTAACAATAGAATAGACTGTGGAGTTTGGATCAGTGATATCTGACTGGTGTTGAGTTTGAACAGATGAATAAATTGTTTCTAGCCGTTCATTCGGCTTCATTTCAAACATCTCACTTGTGTCCACACTGCAGTTGGGTTCTTTGATAAACTGTACAGAGGAATAGATCAGACTGTCTGTTGGTGTGGTATAAATCAGAAAATCTGGTTGGTGTGCAGACGATGTTAAACTGGAGGAGCGTCTCTTCTGTTTATGCTTTGGTTTGACAAATATGAAGAAAATGACAGAAAAAATCAGCACCAGAGCACCAAGACCAGCACCAACATGGACCAAAGGATCTGAGGACAGAAAACAACACCCACATGAAACTTGTCTTTCCTTTTCTTAACTGAAACACACAAGCTGTATAAAACTCATTTACCAAACAGGGCTGATCTGTTTATGGTTTTTGATGAAGTGTTGACAGTTGTCCGCCTTGTCACTGATGTTCTCTCATTCTCTAAAAAGAAATAAATAAGTGATTGAATGTGATTTCAAGATGGGTTGTGATGGGGATGGACTGAGTTGGATGGATAGACAAGAACATGGATGGATTGGACCGGACAGTTTGGGATGAGGATGCATTGCATTGGCAATGGGCTTGATTGGATTGGATGGACTGATTGGGATAGATGGTGGTATGTTTGCTACATAGTTTCTAAAAAGAAACATACAAATTAATAAATGTATGATTTTAAGATGATTTGAGATGGGGATGGACTGGGTTAGATAGATTTATTGATCAGAATAGAGATGGATGGATTGATTGATTGGGACAGGGATGAATTGATTGGGATGCAGTGTTGAAGCAACGTGACCACAAATAGACATTTCTGTACCATCACTGGGTCTAAACACTGCTAAATACCATCTACATTTACAGTTTTCCCTGGAAAATGTATTACTTCAAGACAAAAATCAACACATGACAAACTGAAGGAAATTGTAAACATGTAGAAATAAGTTTCCATTAGTTAATAGTTAAGAAAGTGCTAAACATGTGTAAAAGTGCATGGGAGGTACAGAATTGCGTTGACAATTACCGGTTATGTCTGTACTTGTTCTTCTAGCAGGAGGTCTGGATGCATTTGTTGGAACAGGTGTTAATGTAGAGACTGTGGAGAACAGAAATATTAGTAGGGGAAAAGGCGATGTTGATGAGATGAACTAAACTTAAATTCATAAATATGCTTACATAAAATGAAATTGGTGATATTTATTCATGATATTCTTTTATGTGTCATCGTTACCCAAGATTCTGATTTAAGAAACACAACATTTTCAACAAGACTGAAGTGAGTAAGATTGTTAAACACTTCTAGTCAAGTCTTGCATAACATTTTTACATAGTAAAGTTGAATGAAGTAAATTTTAAACAACTTATTCAATAAAGTCATTTTCTGGTAATTTGAAGCTTCTTAATAAATAATTAAAAAAGATGTTTTAATATACTGTCTGTAAGTTGAATCAGAATGCACTCCAAAACTGTTTAAACTAAATGGTAAAACGCTTGTCTTCCCAGAAAGATGTTCTGCCTCTGAAATCGCAAGATAATACCTTTTTCAAAAAAATAACTAAAAAATGTTTTCACTAATAATACAAGTAACATTCCTGCTCTCTACTACTCCAGAAAACTGTGTGTCACAAACACCATCACTCCAGCTTTAACTCTTCATGAGCTTATAAATCAATCAATTCTGAAACATATTCAGCACATAACTTACCCTCAATCACATGCAGGGTTACATAGTTGTAAGTGTCTTTAAGAAACCTGTCCACTGCGCAGATGTAAGTGCCAGAGTCTGATGAGCGCAGCGCAGCGATGGTCACGGTGAAGTCTGATCCTTCGTCAGTCAGAGTGTATCTGTCTTTGTGAGTCCGATTATTTCCCGTCTTAGACTCAATGAGAATATTCTTACCCACACAAGACTCTCTGCAGAAATATTTGATGTTTCCGTGAGCTAAGAGATGTGAACAATGAAATGTGATGCTTTCTCCCACTGCAGCAGTTTTCAGAGACAGCACTGGAAATGAAGAGTCAGACAGGATGTGACATCACGTAATCAACTGAATAAATAACGCATATCAGTCCCAATATCTATATATTGAATAACATCATGCCTCAGACTTTACTCATTTTCTTACTAAGAGTAATTGAATGCTTACTGACCTGGGGAGAGAAAAACTAGAAGAATCCACATGCTGAAAAGACGCCTTCCTCTTGCGGGGTACGACAAAGTATTTACTTCCCTTTTTGTCTCGCCATCCTCTTGAGACATCTGCAGTGATGCAACCTAACGAAACATAACCTGTAGTCACACTACACTCTCTCTCTCACACACACACACACACACACACACACACACACATTTCTATACAATCACGCAGTACTGCTAAATAACATCTACATTTTCACCCGGAGACATTTATTCAGTCAAGACAAAAACTCTATGATTTTTCTTTATTGATGAATTCAACACATGACAAACAATTACAATTGATAACATTTTACAACAAGGTTTGATTAGCTAATGTTAGTTAATGCCTTAATTAACAATGGGAAATACTTGTTGTGACTCTGAAGCACAAAAGCAGTCATCAGTAGCACAGATATATTTGTAGCAATTGCCAACAACACATTTTGTGTAAAATAATATATATATGAAAGATATCTTTTCACAAGTTTTCCTTTTTTTTCTCAGTTTGGCTTATATCTGCATATTATAAAATCACAATTCTAAACATAAAATTAATTTTTGTCAAGTTTTTGTACTGAAAAAACAGTCCTTCAATAATGTTACATTATGATTAGAATGTTAGCTGAAAGCGCTAAAAAAAAGTGCTACATGTCAACAAAAAGTAATTTTATTGTTTTAATTGTTATTTCATGATATGTAGATATGTGGAATGAATGAGGCAGAGGCGTGCGGATCCATTCACAGTTTCTTTATTCAGAGTCGACATGCAGGGTCAAAACACCAGCACACATAGCAATGGGGACAAGACTGAATCAAGATCGAGAAGTCAGACAGGAATCTAGGCAGGCAGCAAACAATCAAAATACAAGAAAACAGTCCAGGATCACAAACGGGAAAACAAACACGGGTAGATATGCTCAAAATTGAAACGCATGGAAAACAAGACCTCACGGTGAGTGGTTATTTGGCTGTGGCTTAGTGTGTGTGTGTGTAATCAGTAAATGGGAGTGGTAACGAGCTGCAGGTGTGTGTGTGTGTGTACATGAGGTGCAGGTGTGAGTGTGATCAGTCCAGGGATGCAGCATGGGAAATGGAGTTCTGGATGGAGTGCCCTCTGGAGGGGCTTGTGGGCACTTCAATGGGAAATCATCACAAAAAATCATAAGAAAATTTGTGAAATAACATCTTTCAGTTGGTCAAACAGCAAATAGCCAATAGTGGAGAAACGTGAGTCTTTTATAAAGTACATTTTTACCTAAAAACTTAAAAACTAAGATAAATTATCCTAAAATAACACAAATGTGAAGTAAAAACATTAATGAACTAAATTAAATTACATTTTTAAGAAGAATATTTTCAATGACATTTTGTAATGACTTTTTATATTCCAGATATTAAGTTGTATCTCAGCCAAATATTGTGCATAGATCAATGAAAAACGTATTAATTCCACTTTTAGATGGAGAAAAAATAAATAAATGAACAGTCACCTTTGATAAAAAAGATAATATAATTACCCATGTGACTGGTCGTTGTTAGCACTAGTTAAAAATATAAAACCTGTTAGCTCAGGTCCATTAAATAATATTAACAGATGTTACCTTTGAGTTTAAGAACTGATTAGTATATGTTAATAAATGCTTCATAACTATGTTTGATTATTAGTTCATGTTAACTAATGTTAACAAAAGAAACCTTATTGCAGAGAGTTCCTGAAAATTAGTTTTGAATGTGTTGTTAATGAATGATCTGGAGTCAGTCAGTAGTTTAATCAATACTCTGATAAATTGACTCTTGAGCAAAATCGGGCTGTATTTTAGTGTAGATCTGACCCAAATTTGGTTGTGCCCGATCTACGTAGCAGGTATCTGTGTTGGTTGCTGCTTCTGTGTTTGTAGGCCTGTGAAAGTCCTCCACAACTGAACCTCTATCACTTGGAGTCAGGAGTGAGTTTGTAAGGACGATTGAGTTCATTTTCACATACTCGTCCTGTAAAAAAATTATTTATTTATTTTCATGTCAGCAAGGACATTCATTAGCTGTATCCCTATACTGTTGATTACAGGCAACAACCTGAGCCGATGTCTTCCTGGTGTGATAAGACACAGAAGCTGGTGGGAGGAAAGGCATGTATAAATTGCTGTGTGATGAATGTGAACATTATGAGGAAGTCTTATGCAGTCGTCTCACCTGGCAGTTTGCAGGTGGTGGCCCATTTTTTTACTGGAATGAACAGTAATGAACACACAAGCAAAAGTGTGCAAACACATACCAGACTCAGTACTGTCACCAACCTGGTGTAAGATTCTGTGGAAAAGGGGAAAAAAAAGTCTGACACGGCTGATAACACTGAGACGGACAGAGACGGATCTGATTTGTAAGAAGCTAATAAGAACAATAACATAATTCAGAACAACAGAACCATAAAATCAAACAAATGACAGAATAAATGAAAGAATCGCAGAACAAGCAAAAGAATGAGTGAACTGAAGAATGTCATTCACTCAGACTGACATCATGCCCAAAGATCGCTCAGTAAACATCAGATATGTATAGCACACAAAAAAAATGGAACCATTTCAGGAGTTTCAAAGTCATCACTGAATTGGTTGAACTATACAGGATTTCCAGGAGAAGTGTGAGTCACGTTATTAAGAAAGAAGAAAGTGTCAAAGTTTACCGTTGTGACGACGAGCGCCTATGATTTTCAAAAATATGTGAAATATTTAAAATTTGCGGCAATGAATCTTTCAAATACGTCAGAGGATCTGGTATTGTGGCATATTCAACCTGATCTCACTCCAGTTCTTACATGTTTTACGAGGTGGCTAATTTGTACAAATTCATACGACCATACGAATTCATATGATTTCTTCTAAATCGTATGTATTGTACGAGCTGCCAATTCATGTGAATTTGACAGGGTTTTAGAGAAAGTGTACATAATCGTACGCGTGAGGTTGTACAAATTAGCATGAATTTGGCACCTCGTATGAATGCGTATGAATTGATTGATTGATCACAAAGTGATTGGTTGTTTGAAATGTCACTCAAACTGCCTCATGGGCGGGGCTTGGTCAATGAAAGGTGCCATGGAATCCAGACCTTCAGCCATCAGTCTAGCGGCAAATAATTAATTTGCATTTTCATTCAGACCGATGCGAAAAAGACCCACAAACGGGCGGCAATATGCTAATGTATCATATTGTCTGTCAACATGAAACAGCTGGGACTGTTTCTTAAAGCAACTGGTTTCAACGATTCAGATTCGACTCTTTCTTTTAAGAGATAATAATTTTTATACACAGTGCACTTTCAGATGTAAGAGTTCACAGGATGATTTTATTCACTTAGATCTGTGTTACACAATAATGATTGATAGAGAAAATGAAGAAGAGCACAAATGAACACACAATAGAGAGCGCAAACTATAGATATTACAGAGAAAGGATACATGAATAAACTGCTGAGCAAAAGAATAAGTGAATGCTAGACAGAATGAAGGACAAAATGCATGCATGCATGTATCAAACAAATATTAGATACCGATGGGTAAAAGCCAGACAAAACAAATGGAATGTAGGCAGAATAAATGGCATGAAGAATAAATGAATTAAGATAAACTGAACAAGGACATGCGGTTCACCCTGATCTCTAGTCTTGGCCCGGTTGTGTGCTGTGATATTTGCAGGACTGCTCGTGCTGTAGACAATCACTAAAACACAGCATTTGAACAGAGATAATTAATGCATTTTAAAAGCAGCTTTTGTATGACAGAGCATTTATTTCAGTTTCACCTTTCCCTGCTGGAGTTGTGGGTCTCCGAGCTTCACCTGCGCAGAGAAGAAGGAACGTGAAACTATCAAGATCACTTTTGCATTGGGTCATGTTTGTGTGAAAAAAAGACCTTATGTCCTGTAAAAAAAAAAATGTGAAAGATTCTCACCTCTAATGACAGTCAGCCTTTGATCAAAGATCAGATCGGGCAGCAGTGGGATATCCACACCTAAGGAATAATAGCCAGAATCCTCCTTGACCAATCTCAAGATAGCGGCAGTAAGGACATGCGTGGACGTGTTGTCAAACAGAGTGAATCGCCCCTGTTTCGCCCACTGGTTGTGATGAGATGTTTCAACCAGTTTCTCAAAGTGCAAGAAATCATCCCCTCTGCCAAAGTACTTGGTGTTTGTCTCATAGTCCGGTGGATAAGGGGTTGAAAAGGTTACGTAATTTCCTTCATATCCGATTTTAGCATAGTTAGCATCCAGTAGACAGGCTGGGAATTCAGTTAAATATCATTTAAAAAGTATTTCTAGACATTTAGCTGTGCACATAAACAGCAGTTGATCTTACTTTTTTCCAACAAGTGGCTAAATATGATCATTATTATCCACTATATACAGTTTTACAGGAAAGCATGATGTAAAAATAGCTGTTTTTTTTACTGTTTTTTGTTCTGAATATACAGTTCAAAGACATATTCAAATAAAAATACTTTTTTTGAAGCAATATACAAATTAATATGTTTTTATTATTTAAACGTTCATACAATTTAATGCATATTTAAGGGTGTAATAATAATAATAATTTGTCAAATAAAGAGATTAGCTATTTTAATGGCAATATTTGAAATAAACTGTTCAAGAAAGTGATCAATTCTGTCACAACTAAGCAAGTTTATCCATAGCTTTACTTTTAAGTAACTTGAACGAGGACTAGTCTATGCCAAGTGCGAGACGCTAGAGTCTCGAAGACAGTGATTCTGAAGTCAAGATACTGCTGTTTTGCTGTAAAGGGATGTCTACAACTCACCTGCATAGACGCAGAAACAAAAGACTCTTGCCTTCAACATGCCAAAGGGTTTTTTGATTCTGGTGTGTGCAGTGAATAAAACCACATATAGCAGACTTTCTCTCACTTCCTTGTTACTATTTAGGAACAGTCCTCAACCAGACTTGAGACAGTAGCTAGTCCTACAAAGTAGTCGGTTAAATGCCTTTTACTGAACTTCCTCAATATGTCCAACTTCTCTGTCAACTTTTCACTATAAAATCAGTAAAATGCTAATGCAAATTACACTTACATTTAAATATTAGTCCTACAGTAAATTATAAGTTTTGTCTATGTGAAAGTGTTTGTCTGTTTAAAAGAAATGTGCAGCAACTTGATATATTCATATTCATATATCCCCGGTTTCACAGACAGACTTAAGCCTAGTCCTAGACTTAATGTAAAACTAAGCTGTGTCTACTTAAAGAAATATTCACTGACTGATCTTTAAACATGTCTGTGCCATTTTTTTTGTCTTAAGATGCACACTAGTAAAGCTTTTTTCTATGTCCTAATTGAACTATGGCTTAATTTTAGCTTAGCCTAAGCTCTGTCTATGAAACTGAGCCATAATTGCTTGTTTCTTTAAAGCTTAATCTTTCACATGTCTGTTTTATATTCCCTTTGTTGCCCTTATTTGGTTCTTCCCGTCTTGTCATCGATCCTTGTTCTGAGTATTTATAGTGTGCATTTAAGTAAAATCTAATTAAACTTGTTTTCAGAGGATGTTTTAATATTTTAATGGAGAGGAAGACAAAAAATGCCAATGCAGAAAAAACTCCTGAAAGGCACAAATCTATACCAAATCTATATAGACATACGAGCATGATTTCTGCATTTATTTAACAAGTAAAATACCATCTTAAGCTGATTTTGTGAAAGCAACATTTGGACGTTTGTAGCTGTCGGAGGAGACTAGGATTCTGATTGGCTGATTTCTGATTTAGCCTGATCAATAGTGTGATAGATGGACTCTTGAAGGGAATCAGCTGTGAGACTCTGATACATTTGACTCTGTCTATTTGTGTCCAGTTCTGTGTAGACCTGATCTTTTGTTCGTGCTGAAACAGCATCAATGTAGCCGGTCGGCTCAGTGTTTGTATAATCAGGGTTTGTGGCTTTACAAAGCTCCTCTTTTTCACTTTGAACTTTGGGTACGTCTGGAAGGCCACGGTGCTTTCTCTGGTGGCCGATCTTTATAAAAGAAATACGCATGATCAGATTAATCAGAAATGTATGTTGATAACAATACAATATGCTGGAGAAGTTGATGAACTCACGGGGTTTGACATTGTCCTGGTTCTGCGGAGAACAAAGCCTGCTAAGAACAGGTAAAAAATTAAGTAACAGATTCTTCTAAAATGAGTCATTTTAAGGTGTCACATGACCCATCATCTATTATTCCATGAATAAAAAGACTTGCTTGTTTTTGTATGAATTTTAACTCACTTTAAAATTGTAATGCAAATGTATTTTTGTTTTAATAAAGTAAAATAAGTGTTCAATTAAATAAAAGCTATCATCTATTTTACTCTCCCATACAAATTGCATGGGCTACAACAGAATGTGAGCACTACCTTATAGGGTGTGATATACTGGCATGCGTTGAACTGCTCCATGTGGTTTCAAATAAATCACGTGGTGTTGGCGTGTTTGAGATGACCCAGAGATCTGCTTACCTGAATTACTGCAGCTGTTGTGTTTGAGGACTAGAAACAGGCCGAAGAGACACACAAAAAACAGGGCGCCTACACACACCAAAGCCACCATCATCATGAACCTCGAGTACGACTCTGTCCACACAAAGACGACAATGACTCGGCTGAAAAATCAAAACCGCATGATCTTTGTGTGTTTCACATTCTCACCGCCAGGCGCTTCCACCAACAGGTCTGTGGTTCGATCTGGTGGATGTTCTGCACAGAAAACAAAAGTGAAAGGTGCCTTGGGTGGCATTCATTTACCCATGTGTGTGGGAGTGTTCAGTTCCCGACTCATTACCAGACACATAAGAGGAAGACCATGCTGTATCACATCCCATCTGAAACCAATATGAGACTCAATAGCACCTCAAAAAATCCCCATAACTCTTACTTCAGTGTTCATGAACCCAAACAGATAGCGATTGCAATAATAATCATAGATAATGATTTATTTTGTATTTCTTGACAGTATTTATTTATATTTACTGTCTGCTTAATATTTTCTAACACTTTATTTTGATGAGTCCTCAACATACACTTATTCTACTAACCCTAACCCTACACTAACAGTCTACTCTGAGAGTTATACTGTAGACATGTAGTTGCACATTAATAAACATTGGTTGACATGTAGTTACAAAGTAACTTATAGGTAGTAGAATCTCAAAAGACCATCAAAATAAAGTGTAACCTAATTATAACTTGGACTTTAAACAAATCGTATGTGCAAGCAATAAGTGAGCATTGAAGTAATTCCTTCAAAATATAGTTAATAAGTCAATAAAGTTAATTCAGTCACAGCAGTTGAGACCTTCAAGAGAACTGTTGTGAGAGGCAGCTTTCTGAAAATGCCCAGCAAAAACGCTTACTTTGTAATACTTCATTGTGATTTATAGCGTTATTGTGAAATATCTGATATTTCGGTCGAATCGCTTACAGTTTGTCTTGAGTTACTAAAAATGATTGAATGATTTGTTCCACATGACACAATTATTAATGTCAAAATTGTATATATTTTTTATCAAATGATTGAACAATATAAATTGTTATTTTTTTGTTTTAATTACATTGTTTATTAGTATTTAATTAATATTTCCCTTGATTTGCCTATTTGTATTTACTTATTTATTAATTGTTTTTCTCAAGGACAATAAAATTACATGTCATGTCAAATTCTGGTATATATTCAGTATATCAGTAGGACAGTGAGTCTGCTGTGTATCTCACCCTTGGTGACTGTTATCCAGATCTCTGAGGTGAAATCCGGGAGCAGAGCGATATCTACACCACACAGGTACTTCCCCGAGTCTTCTGGAGCCAGTCCAGAGATGTTTGCTGTAAGAACATGAGTGATGGTGTCATCCAGAAGAGCCAGTCTCCCTCGTTCAGAGCTCATCTCTGGGCTGGTGATGTGAACACACTGAAGATCTTCTGGAGCAGACGAGACGTTCATCTGGCAGAGGTACTTGCTGTTATTCTGGTAGGTTTCAGGATAGCTGCAGGAGACTGAGATGTTGCTTCCCACAGATCCAGTGATGTTAACAGCCCGCGAGATCTCCATCAGCCACAACGCTGAAAGACCCAGTACTGCTGTAAGACAGACATCCTTTCAGAGTTAGTGTGCTGACTTTTGGTGTTTATCAATAAAATCAACTGAAGGGAAGATTAAAATGTGCTATTCTTGAATGTATCATGCCAGATCGTACCTGAGAAACTGATGGACGTGGCGGTTCTCATGACTGCCTGCTTCAACCTCAACTCACACTACCTGTTCTCACACTAAATACTAGGTAGATATTAAGTGTGTGAGTGAGAGACGGAGAGTTCACTTCCCTAATGCACATGGTAAAGTAAACATGAACAGTGTCAGTCCGATCTTTAAAACATCTTTAAAAATGTATTAATACACTTTTTATTTATGTATTTATTTGTATCAATTTTATTTATCGTCTTTATTTTTAATACATTTTTTGGTTGTTATTTTAAAGTCCACTTTAGACATTCTACTAACTATAAGTAACTTTGCAACTGCATGTTAATGAGTAGACTGTTAAGGTACACTCTCTATTTTAAAGGTACGCTTTTGTACCTAGGCACAAATATGTACACATTAAGTACTAATATTTACCTTAAGGTACCGAAATGGACCGAAAAGTTACCAACATGTAACTTTTGAAAAGTTAAAATATCATATTACCTGCTCTTTAAGCAGACAGTCTAATACTTTAATGACTGTGTCATGATCACCAGCTGGATTGCCCACTTACTCCTGTAGAGGGCGCTCTCCCCCGGACTGTTTTATATTCTACCCCTGTCTGTGTTTATATTATGCTTTAAGGACTCTTTTTATGCGGTGTGTTCTCCACTGTTTCAGTGTTTCCCTCGTTCAGTCTCTACCCCTTGTTAGTTTCTATGATACCTTTTTGCCATTGTGTTTGACCCTGACTTTGATCCACATTTCCTTGTCTCCCTCATTTCACAGTAGTTTACATGTAGTTACAAAGTTACTAACTGTTAGTAGAATGTCTAAAGTGGACTATTATATAAGTGCTACGATGATGGTTATTTGTTTGTTTGTCTTTCTTTCTTTTTTTAACCTGATTATTTTAAGTCAAAGCAGTGGCCCTACTTAAGATAAATGTAAAATGATCATTTATCTAAACACACATAGTGTGATCTTGTTGTGCAAACGCTTACTGTCTGTAAAAATTAAGAAGAACTTATCTCTCTAAAAAAGGGAAAGTGTTACCACTATCTTATCATGGTGACATGAAGTTTCCCTTTCACACTGAAAGTTTCATTAGATTTATTTATTTATTGTTATTTTTTGTTAAAAAATTTTTCTCTGCAAAACACAGTAATAATAAGAAATCAGTCTTTATGAAAGAGTTATGTATTCATTTAGGAAGTTTTAGTTATTGTAAGTGGTTTCATATGGGGTTCTTCCTGTCTTGTTATGGGGCAAGTCATTAAAATAGACTTTAAAAAGAGGAAGGAAAAAATGTAAAAGAGCAGAAAAACTGTTTCTGCTTGCTCTTGCAGAACAATCTCCTGGAATCTACACTGAAATCTGCTTGACTGGAAGTACAACACGGTAAGAGTTACACTCATTTACTTATAAATAATGTGATTAAAATAACTTCCAAGAATCTTCAAGTGAGAGACATTTTCTTTCCATAACAGTTGGATGATGAGCGGTGAGACGAAGGAAAGAGGTAACAAGTGTAGCTTTACTTGAGATGCAGGGGTTTAGCTAGCACACATTAACACTACAATAACACACTCTTGAGCACTTCCATGTTCTACGGTAACCTCTGAACATCTAGCACTTGTATGTACTTGAGTTTCAGCAGGGTAAAACTTCTAACAGTAAAGACTTTTAAGAAGCTTTAGCATTTTCACAGTGTTCAAAGTACATTAGATGTTGTCATTATTATGTTTATGAAGCTAAAGTTAGTGTAACCATACGTCTTATTTTTGCTGGATGTGTCCTATTTTAGACTTGTGTCCAGTCAGGATTTCTAAATTGTCCAAAATGTCCAGGATTCAGCTTTTACTTTCTTTAGATTTTGTGTGTTAAAGCCCTGCACAATTTCTGTCCTTTACTGTTTGCTCATGCAGTCATTATACAGTACATTAAATGCCATTTTTGCACATTGCACTTTCGATTTGGCTTTCACACACACACACACACACACACACACACACACACACAGTGTAAAGGGAGAACACCTTAAACTGAAATATTGTCATCCTAACTAAAGATGAAGAATTGTATTGAATGTTTATCTGCAGTGATGTCATTGATCATGGCTCCTCCTCTTTCTCTGATGTTTCTGCTCATGATTCCAGGTGAGTCTCTCTTTAAGCACACTTTAAGAAAATTATTTTTATTTTATAGTTTATGGTCTTGTCTGACTCACAGACTGATGTTTTCATTATTTGTTCATGAATGTGTGTTTCAGGAGTATCTGGTGCTGGTTATGGTGTGAGATACAGTTCTTCACACATCTGTGCACTAAAACACTCATCAGTGATAATGAGCTGCACTTTTACATACCCTCCTGGAGTAAAGATCGAGAAAGTGTTCTGGACTAAGAACGAAGATAATGAGTTTCCAGATCTGTTTGAGGACCCTGAATACAGTCAGAGGCTTCAGTATCTGGGAGATAAACAGCAGCGCTGCTCCATCAGACTGAGTCATGTGACCGAGATAGATTCACATAAGTATTATTTCAGATTCATCACTGATGTAACGGATGGAAAATGGCTTGGTAAACCAGGAGTGTCTCTTACTGTCACAGGTGACTTTGATGAGGTTTCTCTCTTCTTCTGTACATTATGTTGAATAATAATCAGTGTATGACAGCAGCACTAGATATAATGTGTGTGTT
>JAUCMU010000001.1:19069675-19082865 GCA_032275025.1 Enteromius treurensis
TTCAAAAAATAGCGGTTTCAGTCTCCTAAAACGCCGGATCCGTGTGGACGAAACGCCAATACGATAAAAAATGTATAAGTATACAGCGAAACGCGTCTCCGTGTGGACAGGCCCTTTGATACTCCTCCAGCCCATCCATTTGACTTCTGCATCATATTTAAGTGGCTTCAGTCCTACCCCATTGTAGATCTTTAAGGGTTTTCTTGAAAAGGATTGGTGTCTTGAGTGGGCATCAACTAACCACTGGGGTGCCTCAAGGTTCAGTGCGTGCTCCTCTTCTTTTCTCCATTTTCACAACCTCACTAGTTACAGTAATGCAGGCACATGGCTTCTCCTACTGCTGATATGCAGATGATAAACAGCTCTATCTTTCATTTTAAACTAATCATTTGCAGCTCAGCCTTGCATAGACAAATCTCCTTGTTGCTGCAAACCCATAACCTGACAACAACATCCTTTTGCAACTGGGTCCACAAAACTAACACCAACCAGAAAAGCAATGAACCTGGGAGTACTGTTAAAAACAACAACAAAAAAAAACCTTCCTGTCAGAATGCGTGGAATAACTTCTCTAAGTTCTTGTAATTACAAGACTGGATAACTACAATGCTCTATTGCCAGGTCAGTGCAACTAGGCCTCTTAAATGAGGAAAAATGACACCATTTAGAGTGGTATATTGCACAATAAGGAGCAGATGAGGACTAGTTAAAACCTCCAGATGCATCCTGTCTTTTGGCAACATTGAAGTAGTTGTTAACTGTGCATGCTACTTGTAAATGAACCTGTAGTGCAGTACTTGTAATTTACAGTATAAATCAAAATACATGGAGCCTTAAAGAGATTCCTTTCCGGGACCAAAAAAAAATTGTTCAGATAAGGAACACATCCTAAATGTACACTGTCAGTGTGCCTTCAGGAACAGGTTTGGGAAACACTGCTTTTGTGTATATACATAAAAAATGTGACTAATAGGAAAGCCGCAATGTGTCGCCCTATTGGTCTGAAGCTGCGTGTGAACATTCAGAGCTACTAACTGACTGACTGTAATGCAGTACCTGCATGTGAATACAAAATTCTTTGAATTGTAGGAAGAGACTGACAGCAGTTCACACTTTTGGATGAAAGTCAAAGGTTTCAGTATTCACATATCTTCATTAGTAAAAGAGGCCATGAAGATGTGTTATGCAACTGTTCCCAGTAAGTAATGCCACAGGCTCAACAGTGAAATGAAATGTCCTCTATCATCTAGTAAAGCCAGTTTTTTGAGGGGCATTAAAATGGCATTGTCTGTTAACAGTGCCTTCACAATGACACCACCTTTGCAGTCATTGCCCAAACTGCCATCTAACATTGCATGGAATGATATACTTTGTGATGTGAAAATGACAAGTTGTCGTTGCACCTGTTTAACCACACGACTACTTTCACATTCATATCTGCTCTTAAGAATCGCATTTTGTCAGGCAGGAACAAAAACAAAAACAAACATCAGTCATAAAGATTTTTAAAGTCAAGATCTAGAAAAGAATTTTTTTTTTTTCTTCAACAGAAACCATGGAAACTTCATACATCATCTCTAGCTACTGAAAGGGGGAATCTGTGATTCACACATCCCCTGATGTATCATCACCATTAGCGCCGCTCCAAATGAAGGGATAAAAGGATAAGCAGAGTGTATCATTTCTAGTGCTGTGGAGACATTAAAAGAGATACAGTGAAACACTACCCACATACATCAAGTATTCACATGCTTCTATCTCCATAAAAAGCGTAACCTTAATCAGGACATGAATGTTAGTTTGCTGACACCTAGTGGACACATATGTTCATCAGAAAAGAGAAAATAATTATTCTATCCTAAAGAGCCACATTCCTGCTACTTAGCAAATGTTTTTGGAAAGTAGCAGTAAAGTAAGATTTCAATATTCTACTCTGATAAATAAAACTGAACGTTCACCCTCAAGCCTAATCTTGACATGACAGAGCTCAGTTTCCTCCCAGCTATGACCTCTGTCAAGCCTCTCTCTTTCTATTTTGGTTTAAGGTCTGTTGTTGCCTTTGGGTGTGTACTAAATAACGTTCCCAATAACTGTTAGAGCAGCTGATGCTCTAATCCCATTACAAAACAACAACAAAAACTACACAGCACTATAGTGTGTGTTTGTTGTGTCAACTTATCTTTAGAGAATCATACTGTATGTAGCAAATAAAGAAAGTGTGCATATATACAGTAGTGCAGTAGCTCTGTATTTATATACATTTTGTGCGTTCCATTTGGTTTAAGTGCATTTTTGATAAATTACATTTATTCAGGAAGGAAGCATTAAATGTAACAGTAAACACATTTACAGTGTTACAGAATATTTCTGTTGTAAGTAAATGTTCTTCTTTTCAACTTAACTCTTCATTAAAAGGTCCTGTATATATTAAGCAGCACAGCTATTTTCAACACTGATAATAATGAGAATCAAATCAGCAGACATATTTGTTTCTTAAATAAATGTAGTTCAGGTCAATATAATATATACTTCCCTCCAAAAGTTTGGAAATTTTGACAATATTGGCATGCATCCTTTTTAATTTGTGATAATTTTGCACTGATAAGTGACAACACAAACTACAAAACCACATTTTATTAGGCTACATAAACAGTTTATACATAGAAAATACCTACATTTTCGATTCATCAAAAAATGCACCATTAGTAGCTTTTACAACTCTGCATAATCTGGGCATCTGAGCTGTCAGTTTATTCAATCAATGACTTAATATATTGCTCCAAGCCTCCTGAAGGATTCCCCAAAAATGACACAGGTCGAACACTTCTTATGAACATCACGGTCCAGTTCCTTCCATATTAACTAATCTTTGACATGCATGTATTGCCATTATTATGTTATGTCATTATGTATATATATATATATATATATATATATATATATATATATATATATATACACCCCTTATAAAAGTATATTTTTCAAGACCTATATCTTAAAATAAAAATCAAACCTATAAATGGACAGATAACAAGAGAGGCATTTAGCTCTAAATCGGAAGGCTATGTAAATCCTTGTGGCAGATATTCTGTCAGGCAACACACAGTGTCATTTATTTATTTATTTATTTATTGTTTGCTGCAATGCAAATCCCAATTGTAATATCAACCTAAAAGCACTAGAGGGCGAGAGAATCCTTCACATACAGATTCAAAGTAGGCCTGCATTAAAATCTGAAATTTTGGTTTCAGCTTCTGTGGTGACCATGGAAATAGACTGCTTATAGGGCTCTCCTGTTTCCTGACAATTTCATGTTCTCTCGCCAGCTACTCAAAAAAGATTTATAGAACTACTTACATATCCATTTTTATTAAAAAGTCAAGAAGAAGCCTTCATCACAGAATTTTCTTCACATGAATAAGCTTCAAGTGTAAATGGCAGAAATCACTTACATTGCTGTTATCTCTGCTATTCTGTGGGATGTATTGCATATCACAAGCCAAAAAAAAAAAGAGAAAACCATGGCCAAGTGCTTGAAAATGTTGTAATTTGAATCTCATTGTGAAATCAGCACATATGTGTCTATAACAGCATAAGATATAGCGGCTTTATGTATTGAATTTTTGCATATTGAATGGAGATGTAAATTAACACCTGCTTCTAAACAGATTTAAAAACATTTTAATAACCTCAATGGGGGGAAAAAAACACTGAAAATATGATAAGAGCTCATTCATTACCAAAACAAATATTTGCATATGCCTTAAAGCTATTATTAAAAGACAAGCATACAGCATATATAGAATTCTTCTATAGAATTATCTAATGTGTAGTCATGATATGATAGCTGTTTTGAGTAAGCATTTAATTCAGGGGCAAAAGCATGTTTGTGGTTGTTGACAAAGGTTGAGATCGCTGCCATTCTACAGGTCCATATACAAGGTATATAGGAATACATTCTGCTTCCTCAGTTTGTCGGAAGGATAATGCTTCCTGCCTCCTTGCACTCTTTATCCGCTACATGTCACTTGATTCAGTGCCAGTCTAGCGCCCGGTGTGCCGACCTCAATAGGGCTTTGTAAGCCCTGCCATCCTGGTCTCCCGACCCACCCCCAGGCAGCTATTCATGGGTTCCCATGATTCCGCCCAGTTGGCTCTGGTACAATATGTGTCTGTCAGTGGCACCTTATTGGCATGCGCTGGCACACGCACACAGACTATGTCTCAACCAAGTGTGCCCACACACTGGGCTTTCCAGAGATGCTTCAATCCAAAACGGTTTGCACTGGGCACAGATTTGAACTTTTTAAGACTACCCTAAATTCATCAAATGTGAACGCATATATACTGTATAGACACAAAAGTATCCTATTAATATCTAGATGTAAAAAGGAAAGTACAATTATTATGTTACATAACATTATATTTACTCATTCTTAAGAGCACTTATCCCATGTGAGGTTGCAGGTGTTTTAATATAATATAATATAATATAATATAATATAATGTGTATACAGTGTATACTAACACATATTATATTATATTTTATATTATGTTGTGGGGGTATTATATTATATTTCTCTCCAAACCTCTTATCTTATGTAGGCTTTCGGGTTTTGTAGTATATTAAATAAAACTAGTAAATATGCGCATTACACTGAGAAAAGAAAAAAAAAGATTTGCTGGATCTCTGGAGAATATAATGTAAAGAGATTCAGCAAGAGCTACATATGAATGTATAAATCTGTCCCTCCCTTTGTGAAAGCATCCGCATCCCTGCCCACACGCCCAGACTCAGTTCCCCTCTCTCTCCCCCTTTTTATTCTCTCTCTCCCTCTGATGGAGGGGGAGGGACCTGCTCTTGTCGTGAGCTACGTGCAGAGTTCACATCTACGTTACCACCAAATATCTCAATCGACCACCCCATGAAGACGTATATCGGGAGCGCCCGCATCTCACTACAGTCTCAAGCGATCTGGAGAGCGAATTTACTTTCTGTTTTACGAGCATCAGTGAATTTGCAGCCTGCGATGCTTGTGTTCATACGATTATTCATACGATTATTTGTGCACATTTAAAAGCTTGATTTGATTCATTTATGGTCGTTTTTTTAGAAGAAGGTAGAAGTTGTGTTATATCGCGGAGGCGCTGAATTTGAGCTCTTTCATCTGTTTGGGTTTGTGATCGAGCAGGAGGGAGGAGTGGCGGAGAAACGGCTGGTAAGTCCATAATTCTACTTCCACATGAGTAATACATACATCCTGTGGTTCTTGCACTATCATAAACAGACATTCTTCCTCGGCAATGTTTATTCCTCGAGAGCACTAACTTAGTGCATAAAAGCGCGACCCTTAAATTAGAAGTAAAAGACATGCACTGACGTCTTGTAACGTTGTAGACTCCGTTAGCCCGCTTGGCAAGCGTTTCCGAATCGTGAACGAATAATTCAATTGAGTCGGATCTCTGTAATGTTCCGGTTGAATCGTTTCACAAAACACCGGTCTTTCAGCAGGAATTTAACATCTCTCCGAATCATTGAACGAGAACCGCTTTATTTCAAACATCCGATTCATAGATTCATAATCCGACATTATTTAACGAATTTGTATTTAACCAAGGATATCATTGCTAGGACGAAAACTATTACTCTAATAGCCAAATAATTAAAATGTTGCATGCAAAATGTATTTCTTAATAGTTTACCAATTAGTTGAAAGCTATATCAAAAGCCTTGGCTTTATTAAATATTTCATTTGGGCATGAATACATTTTTCAGATCAGAAAATTGGTAGTTAAATGTAGATGTATGTTTTTTTTATTCTAAACAAAATGTGTGTTACTATAAAGCATTATCGTATTACAGTAATGTAGTATTATTAGTAAAGAATAAAATGTAATAAAAACGTAATAAGCAGCAATATGTGCTTACATAAGAATACTTTCCTGAAGCATGCTACATGCCTCAATGGGATGCCAGGGACCTTGGGTTGACGCAAAGACGTCATGACGTAAAAGAACGTTGAATTCTTTTAAAGTGATTCTTTAAAACTAACTGTTTAAACGAATCGATTCGCAGAAATGAGTCGAATTCCCCTATTCTGTTTTAAATAGCAGAACAGCTAGTGAGCAATCGTGCTTACACGACTAATCCACGACAGTAAATTAATACTTCGTTCAGTTCATGACTAATACGTTTAAGTGATTTGCAACGGTCGCTTTGTCGTATCTAAAGTGTGGACACACTTCAGCTGTTTTTTGCACGACACGACAGTTTTCGCGTCCGGCGTTTAATGTCGCCAATAAGCGTGTAATGTTCATATAAATTACAATTCTTCATATATGCTTCTGATTTTACAAGCAGCGAGCATTCTTTGCGGTGTACGTTATCGGTACCGCCTACTATCAACCCGATAGAAATATAACTGGAGTAATGTGTTCAGCAGTGGTTTGACTGATTGCAGTGACCTCAAAGTGGTTTACCTCTGAATTTGAGCAGTATTGACGGCTTTATATGCTGTGTCTGCCACTGCAACAGGGGTGTTTTTCTGAATGCTCGTTCATTCACGTGTGGTGTCAAACTTCTCGACGTCATAATGAAAATAAAAGGAGACGCGAGAGCAGAATGTTCGAGGCGCGTGCTGGACTGACCCCAGCTGTTTGTTTACCACGTGCTTCTGTTACACAAAGTAAACACAATAGTAATCTGCGCACCTCATTATAACTACAGCGCTGGGGAATGTTTAGTTATGGTACAGTGAAACTTGATTTAAAGTTGTGATTTATATTACATGATATATTGCTTAAGCATACTTTCATCGGTGTAGGTCTGTCTAGTGATAACCCTGTATTTTTAGTCTTACTTTTTTAAATGATAGTTTTAGCCATGGATTAGGGCATATCCATTTCATTGTTTGCCTAATTTGATTACTGTCTAGTAAAAGTAAAATATGAATTTGTGTAGACTTACCAGGTTATTATTTGCCTTATTTTGTTTTAGATGCCCTATAAAAATAAACCGTTTTAGTTCTTGACCTACCAGTTAAATACCACAGATGTAACTGTAGTTACTGCACAAAGCACATTTTAGTTTAATTAACAATTTTTTTTTAAAGAACTCCAAACCACAGCATTCTTCTTAATTTGTCATGGCAAGAAAATTCATTTACTTTAATTGCATCCCTCACTCCATTCAGAGTCTCTGGTGTAATACACCATGCTGGTGCATGCTGTTTTTCAGTGTAGTTGGCTGAACGACATGTACGGCACGAAATAAGAACTAATCAGGAACTTGTTTTTGTGCACAATGTCCAAAGATGTCAGTTTGCCTTATGCCATCTTGGCCGCTTGGTATTAGACAATGAAAATAACAGCCCACTATGGTGTAGAGGTCAACGGTGTGACCTTATGTGAAGCAGTGCTCAAAAACTATAAACATTTGCCTACAGCACACTGTTAAAAGCAGTTTAATCAGGGGCAACTGACCCTCACATCCATCTGTTTTCACTATGTGTTTAGTTTATTTCAACATGCTGATATTTAAAACCAAGGTGGTAATTTCTAATGTCTCTCTTTTGTTATAATGTACAAAAGCTTTTTTAATGCTGTATGCTTAGGATTCAGCTTTTTCTCCTAAAACTTTGAGGTTACTTAACATGCAAATGAGCTGTTGAACCTAGTCTGTGTTTGAGTTGTGCTCAAAGCTTATAAATAGTTTTACGCATGCCAGATATGACTCATGGGTCATTTTTGGTAAGTGTAATTAATTCGAATTATTCCTAATTATTATTTTTTTTTCTCTTGATAAGACCGGAAGCTATTTTAATCCGTTATGTGAAAATGAATTCTAGTGAGGCGATTCGTCATCAGCTGGATTTGCATGTTTGTTCCCCTCAATACACTTTTGTTAAAGAAAAAAAAGGGTTATGTAAGTTTCAAAGACACAGATGTGAATTAGTCATCATGTTTTGCAGGCTCCTGAATTCTGATTCCTGACTAAAATCCACAGAGATGATATATCTGCCAGTGTAAGTCTTAATATAATGCTTTATAACATATTTGATAGTTGAGTTCTGGTTATTTAAAGGAATAGTTCATGCTTACAATCTACTCATCCAACATCTAGATTTTGATGTACATTTCTTTTTCAATACAACAGATTTTGAGAAATTTAGCATCGCTTGCATGCCATCGACATGAGAGTCCAAACAGCTGATTAAAAACATAATAAAATTGTGATGTGAAAAGCACATGCGTTTTTTGTAAGAAACAAATAAAACGTTTAGAATGTCAAATTTTAGCACTTAATCACTTCTGGCCAAAATACCACTCCACCCATAATCTGGAATAAGGCTTTCTCCAGTGCAAAGCTCTTTTACATCCAAATCCATTGACATGTTTTTGCTCGTAAACATCTTTGCATTCTCTCCTGATTCTAACAGGACAACTTTATTAGTGGAGAAGCTGCTATGGATAGAGGATTCATACATTAGCCAGAAGCAATGGTTAAAATGTCTTGATTATGAGTTTGTTCATTACAAAGGCACAGCTTTTCACTTCACAAGACGTGAATTGATGGACTGGATGATTGCTGTGTTTTTATCAGCTGTTTGAACTCTCATTCTGATGGCACAAATTCATTGCAGAGGATCCATCAGTGATGCAATGCTAAATGCTTCCAAAAAAAGGTCCAAATCAGTAAACAAACTGACCTACACATTGCTTGGCCTTGGAGTCGATTTTCAACAAAGGTTCATTTTTGGGTGAACTGTTCCTTTAAAGTTAATTCATCATCAAAATGCAGTTTAGATTCTCTATATATTTTCTGAAAGGGTATATTGATGATTCAGTTGTATTCCCACATCTTCATAATGTCAACAGCTTGTAAGTGTTATAGTTGCTCTGGTATGTCAGTATCTGTAGTTTTTATAGATTCATTGAAAGAAAATTATTCTCTGTTGAATTAGAAACACAGATGCTGTTCGCATTCGTTATACATTATTGTATAAGGATGATTGTGTGCATATTTTGTGTACATGGCCACATGATGAACAGAAAAAGAGAAAGACCGCCAAAAAGAAATACAGAGTTGTTTATGAGGGCCCTGTGGGGAACGTTGGCTGCGAGGGTAAATTAGGGGCAACAGCTGCTGGTGTCACTTCTACAGCTTGTTTGTACCATCTCGTGTTACTTTTTAAGCTCACAAGACAGGACACTTGCCCTCTTACGTACATTTAAGATCATTAAACCACTCATAAAAGCAATGGAAGATCTGTTCTCAGATCAGTATATCAAGCCAGCTTGCACTCTCAGCACAGCAGAGCGTTGGAGAGAATTATTGCAAGATAAGCTATTTGATAGCATGCGGAGCATATTCATCATCCTTCTGGACCTATAAATCCTATCTTCTCTCTTCCAGTGCTTAGTCTGCAGTGCGTATTCCTGTTCACCCAGAAATGAAAATTGTGTCGTTTGCTCACCCTCGTTTTGTTTCAAACCCATAACATTCTTGCTTTTGTGGAACACAAAAGGCAACATTTCTCCTTTTGTCTTCCTCAGATGTAAAGTCCGCTTCTCTGTCCTGTCTAATCGCTCACCTGCAGCTCTGCTTCATAAAGTGGATTAATTAGCTGTAGAACTAACAACATTCCCCTGTATTAAACACTGCACACACGGGGCTGAGACTATTTTTTAATGCCATTCTTTGGTGACTTGCATTGCTATGTTCTTTTCTTATCTTGTACAAAATGAATTATGTGGTTTTTAATGTGGTAAAGATTCACTTCACAAGGGTCAGATACATGTAGTAGATGTAGAAGATTTGCATTTGTTCAGGAAAGACTGGAAAATCCATTATGATGACCATGTTTACTTAGATAATTAATAAATATGGCTTTGGATCTGGTAAACTGCATTTACAACTATTTGTTCATCAAGCCCGTTTTATTGAAATGTTTTGGTGATGAAGGTTGAGCAAAAACATTGTCAAATATTCTTTCTTACACCTTAAATGGTTTTGTTAAAATATAATTTATTCCTGTAATGGCAACGTTGAATTTCCAGCATTATTAATGAAGTCTTTAGTGTCATATGATCTTTCAGAAATTATTCTAATATGAGGACGAGATGCTTTCTTAATAAAAACTGATTTCTTCTTATTATCTATGTTGAAAACAGTTGTGCTGCATAATATTTGCTAAAACCAGAATTCATTGCTGATAAAAAAGTAAAATATAAAAATAAAAGTATGCATTTCTTTTAAAAGTTTATGTGCTAATAGTTAAATGCTGTTTCGGCTGTGACAAAGTTCTATTTTCCTCGCAATTAATGCAATTATTAAGCTGCATATAAATTATGTATAGTGTTCTTAATTTTTGAGGGTAACTTGAACCCCTAAACTTTATTTCTGAGTGTTTTTTTGTAAAACTTAATTGTGACTTTGCAAGTTAGAATTTTTCAAAGAATCACCATACTTGTTAAAAGAGTAGATTTACTTATCACTGATAAGTAAAGTGTTTATTCATGCAGATGCTGGCAGAGTCATTGTCTAAAACTTCCTATTATTCTCTCAGCTGAGTTAAAGCCTTGAAAGCAAGCTTTGTAATATCATTCTTGTTTTTTTTTGGTTTTGTTGTTTTTTAAGTGACTGCTACTGTTGATACGGTTTAAATCTTGTTAGGTATTATGTAAGATGAAATAATAAACTGGTGACCACATATTCTCACTAGTCTGGCACTGACACTGTCAGAACCCACACCACTCCTTTTACCAAGCTGGAGGCCCTCTAGTTTTGTTGTAATATTAAGTTTCAAATGCAACTGGGATAGCCAGGACTCAGTGGAAATTTCCACTTCAGATTCAGACAGCAGCCTTTGTTCTGATGCAGGGGCTTAATACAAGTTGCTGGAAATTGGCTCTGGACTCTGTTGCGAAACATAGACAGCTTTTTCCTGACATTAAGAAAAAGAAACCATAACCGATAGGCCTAATGGTAGTATAAAAAAATCTACTTATGTTCAAAGGACGCAAAAATGTTCCTGTTTTAAAGGGTTCCAGTGAATAGACGGATATTGAGCAATTCCAACTTTTTTTTGCAGCCTTTAAGGGTTAGTAGATTTAGCTTAAAATTGCTTAGCCTTCCAGTGCCCCTGTTTACTGACAGACATGAGGAATACTAATTAGACCAAACTAATGTCCCTAATATAGCCCTATTGATCATGTTCGGAGACTAACTGGCAGTTAAAAGCAAATGATCAACTAGCAATGTTAGATGGGGAGTTACGTTTGCTACAGTTCTAAGCCTTGAGATATTGAGCTCCTCCCTTGATGGTGGGGGGTGACAACTACCCTCCCTGTGATGAAAGTTTAACAGAAGTACTCAGCAAGGAGTCTTTTTTTCTGCTTGACAGTGTTCCCATGGATAAATATGAGTTTTAACTGACAGATAAAGTGTCTCTTTATAAGAGTGTCATGTCGATTTTTATGGCAGTTACACAAGTTTTGAAGAGTGGTCGAAGGGTGGTGTCAGAATGAGTAGTAGAGTTATTTTTATCTTGTTTAGTTGAATGGAGTTTGCGGTCTTGGAATGAAACGCTGAATAAACACATGATGTAGTCGTAGGGGAAAAATACAGTTTGCCTCTCTTCCAAATCCTAGTAATTTAATGTCTGCCTATCTAAACAACAGTTTAGATCATTATATTTACCCTTGTTTTGACGCAATAATGCATGACGACAGGATAACACATTTTAGAATCACCCCATATTGACAGAAAAACACAGAGTTGTTTACATTTTTGCTGAAAAAAAAAACAAAACAGAAATAATCACATGGTCCTAAGTATTCAGACCCTTTGCTCAGTATTTAGTAGAAGCACCCTTTTGACCCTTTTTTACAGCCATGAGTCTTTTTGGGGAAATGCAACAAGTTTTTCACACCTGGATTTGGGGATCCTCTGCCATTCCTCCTTGCAGATCCTCTCCAGTTCTGTCAGGTTGGATGGTAAACGTTGGTGGACAGCCATTTTTAGGTCTGTCCAGAGATGCTCAATTGGGGTTAGGTCAGGACTCTGGCTGAGCCATTCAAGAACTGTCACAGAGTTATTGGGAAGCCACTCCCTCGTTATTTTAGCTGTGTGCTTAGGGTCAATGTCTTGCTGGAACGTAATCCTTTGGCCCAATCTGAGGTCCTGCGCACTCTGGAGAAGGTATTGGTCCAGGATATCCCTTTACTTGGCCGCATTCATACTTCCCTTGATTGAAATCAGTCGTCCTGTCCCTGCTGCTGAATAACACCCCCACAGCATGATGCTGCCACCACCATGCTTCAGTGCTGGGACTGTATCGCACAGGTGATAAAGAGGGCCTGTTTTTCTCCACACATACCGTTTAGAATTTAGGCCAAAAAGTTCTATCTTGGAGAATCTTATTTCTCACCATCTTGGAGTCCTTTAGGTGTTTTTAGCAAACTCCATGCAGGCTTTTATGTGTCTGAGGAGAGGCCACTCTGCCATAAAGCCTCAACTGGTGGAGGGCTGCAGTTATGGTAGACTCTCTACAACGTTCTTCCAACTCCTGACTGCATCTCTGGAGCTCAGCCATAGTGATTTTGGGGTTCTTCTTTACCCCTCTCACCAAGGCTCTTCTCCCTGATAGCTCAGTTTGACCAGACGGCCAGCTATAGGAAGGGTTCTGGTCATCCCAAACGTCTTCCATTTAAGGATTGTGGAGGCCTCTGTGCTCTAAGGAACCTTAAGTGCTGCAGACATTTTCTTGTAACCTTGGCCAGATCTGTGCCTTGCCAGAGTTCTGTCTTCAGGCAGTTTCTTTGACCTCATGATTCTCATTTGCTCTGATATGCATTGTGAGCTGTAAGGTCTTATATAGACAGGTGTGTGGCTTTCCTAATCAAGTCCAAACAGTAAGGATGTAACGGTATCAAAACTTAACGGTACGGTAATACCTCGGTATGAATGGCACGGTACAGTATTTATTTAATTATTTACAGGAAAAACAAAACTAATGAAAAGACTCAAAAAAAGTGCCAGAAGTATCAAAAAGTTTACATGAACACTGAATATATCAATGGCATACAAATTAGCCATTATTGTTGTTGAACAAATTAAATAGGCTGTAGCATTTCTATTACAAAAAGGTGGCCAAATAAAAAAATAAATTATAATAAATTAAGTGGAT
>JAUCMU010000001.1:19082965-19098951 GCA_032275025.1 Enteromius treurensis
TCATTTGCTCTGACATGCATTGTGAGCTGTAAGGTCTTATATAGACAGGTGTGTGGCTTTCCTAATCAAGTACAATCAGTTTAATCAAACACGTTTTTCATGGATTTGGGTTGGGGTTAGGGTTAGGTTTGCTGTCTTTCTGACAAGTCAAAGATTTCACTGAATGACTGTAACTAACGACTAACAATATAACCAGAGAATGTAAACAACTAAAAGATAAATAAAAGACAATTGCAATTATGTGATTACATTATATTGTCCAACCCCTGGTAAAAGTTGAGTTAAAATGGAATATTTGACCCAGTAGTTTTGCAACATGAATTCCATTGCCATCCATTGTGAGTGGTGTGATGTGAAGTGTGCTATTTGTGTGTGAAGTGTCAGCTGTTCTGACTCTGATGTCCTGTGTTGGGTGGTTCAGATGAGTCATTTAATTTGTGACATGAAAGCTAGGATGCTCTCTTATAATTTCCTCTTTAATATTGTTTGCATGTCCATTTTAAAGCCATTTATATTTAATATATTTGGGGCCACTCAAATATCTATATGCATCAGTGTGTGCCAGTGGCTCTTTAGCTGCCAGACAACATAAGAGAGGTCATCATGAAGGTGTGTGCTGATAGCCTGCTTGACTGAGTTTCACAACATCTCTCTGCAAACACTTTAGCAATCAGGGTTGCGCACAGAGTGTGTAATTATAGCTCTCTTTACTGTGATAAATGCTTCCTTTTGCGTCTGGGCTGAGTGTCAGAGTAAGACATGACTCATGAGCAAATGTAAAAGTAAAGTTGAATGTTAGAAAGTAAGTTGCATATCCTTACAGTATATGGCCAATTGTCCTGGTGGCCTTAATATAGAGAAACAGAAAGAAATACCAGGGTGCTTTTTTTAAACCTCAGTGTTTTTTTGTTCTTACTGGAAACAAAAATGGACATTTCCATCTTTTATAGTCGGGACTTTGTACATATTAAAGACTTTTCCAGAAGACATGACGGTGGTCAAATATGATTGATATCTGTTATAGATTTGGTAATGAATGTCAGCTACTGGTTTGTGTGGCTTACTGGTTACAGAAGTGTGCATTGCATACTCCACTTTACCACAGGTTGTGGTAGTGGACAAAAAAATGTATACAATCAGTTTTCTTTTAGCATAACAACCATCATAATAGTTTGAAAGGTATCTTGCAGATTAAGTTCAGATTCAGGTTCTGTTTAAAGACAGAGTTTTGAAATTAACTAAAGTTTGTACTTCCTCAGTAGTATTCAGGCCTTAAAATGAAAGTTTTACACAATATGTTTCTAAATGTTTTATCTCAAAATGTAACATCTAAATTCAAAACCTTATGCGAAATTGGAGGCGTCCTCAGCTCGTCTCTTTTTACATAAGTCTGAAACGAAACTGTAGCTTAACGCTAATTTATTTAAAAACACTGCCTTCTTAAGTGAACCTTACATATGTTTTCCCCAGATGGAAGTCATGGGTGCTTTGAAAGCCTCAATATACAGATTTATCACTGGCTAAATTCCCATTGTGATTTGCTAGGTCAGTTATGGCCACATAGATATATGACTCAAGTATGTACTCATTTCTACTTGGAGAATTCAGTGATGTACAGTGCACACTTCATTTTTCCCAGTCTGCTGGTGGGTTGTTCTCTCTTGGGAGGATTGTTTGGTGGTAAATCAGGCATTTCATCTGGTGTCTGCCATACTGTCAGTGTTTACATTGTTCACATCAGGGCACAGTAGGTCTAGGATTGCGATTAGAGCTTAGCTACTGTGCATACATTCAAATGTGACATTGTACCCTATGATCTTGTTATGTAATAATATGGATGTATGTAGAGAGAGAGAGAAAAGAGAGGTAGCGCATAGAACGAGTATGCAAGATAAAGCCTTATTCAGTAACAAATGGGTTTCAAGTGTTCCTTTAAGGGTTATACTTCTATAACATTTATTTAATCTTTGTTAATGTTTACATATACTAATGCATTTTTAACATTTTACTGTTAATGAACTATGCCCCAACATGAATTATTTACAGACAATAATATATTTATAAATGAATGCTAACAAAGGCTATATGCTGTAAAAATGTCTATTTCATGTAATGCAAGTGTTGTACTCCAGCGCAATTTCATTTTCAAGCACCAATCATTGATGTTTACTAGTGTGAGTAAGTCTTGCAGGAATGGATTCGCTTCCTTAACATGAATTCTTTAAGTGCTTTATTATATTTCAAGTGCACCAATTGGGCTATTGAGACATTTTAATACTTTATTCACACTGAAATTAAAAAGGAAATGTGAATAGGGCAATGCAGGGTAGGTTTATTTGCTTTGTTTAAATAAAGCCAAAAATTGCTACTTCTTAAGTGCACATGGCTTACTGTGCATGAATAGTTGTTTAGTCAGAAGCCCAAGAGCACTTTTCATAACTCAGCTGAACAAGCAAGGGCTACTCTGCACATCCTTGCAGTTCTGAGAAAGGCTCAATGCACTGTTGAAAAGCTTTCCGTCCTCAATTGAGGTGAAAATACCATTTGGCAGTGCCGTTACAGCAGGCCGATCATTGCAGAATTACCTTGTCTGGTCAGTTTGGTAACATAAGGGGAAGTAGAGGTGAGAAGAGACTACATATGGCACCCTGTGGTTTGGAAGATCAGAAAAAGAACCTGTTTAGTTTCACTTCCCTTCATTTTGGGTGGCAGTAATGGCCTGACAGACACTTAAAAACACCTTTTGTGGTTTGGGTTGTCTTCCACAGCAGGACAGAGGCTCCGGAATACATTTGGTGTCTGCGACTCGCTTGCTTCACTGTCACTCTGGTACATAGGGGGTTTTCATTTGTAGTGTCCCTGCTGCGACCTCTGCAAGCTTTCCCTCTTCTCCTTTTTGAGAAGTTGACATGTATTTCTAAAGCTTTTACACCACCTGACCTCCTCACCATTATAGATTCCCTTTACAGGGAAAGTTGTGTAACTGTCATACTGCAGTCGAGAACGAGACAGGAAGGAAAGATGCCTATTGCTCATTTAAGAAACATCATCTCAGAATCACAGGATCAGATTTGGGGAAAATCCCTAACACTCCCAAGGTGGATTCTTGCTATTATGTCATGAATAAACAAAAGATTTTTTTTTCCTAGCAGTGCCATAAAAGCATAAACTGTCTTGCTATAAATCAGTGCTGGGTTATTCACGTTTACGACCTGTTAAATGGTTATAAAGTCAAAATTGATAGCTGGTGTTAGTTGGAAAAAGATTCAGCTTGTTTAAAGCTGTAGGAGAGCCAGTTCTGTTTGAAAGGTTCTGGACCAGACTCAAAAGCAAAATTAGACATGTAAGCAAAAATGAGTTTGCAGAGCAATATCATTTCACTCATTAAAGTGCTTTATTAATTACAAGATAAAACTTGCTGGTTACATTCAGTTTATTTTAGTGTGTCAGTGATGAGGTATTTCCATTAATTCATGACACATCTTATCTGTGTAATGCTTCATCTAATGTTATTATAATAATGTTTCATAAAGTAAAGTAAATGCACCAGTTATTGTATAAAGCTGTGGCGTATTTGGTATTGATATCACCCCAGAATTTCCTTATGATTGTATATTTTATGATTGTGGTGGACCTATCAGAATGCTTTTGTGTACTCAGTTTGCCCTCATTATGGTTGATAAACACAAATCTCATTTGGAATGCTGCGACCGTTAACTGGGGTGAAAGTGATTTTGTGACAAAGGCATTCAGTTCTCACACTTTGTCTTTTTCGTCTGTAACCTGACATTGACCCTGCACTGAACTGGAGGCAAACCAATTATAATTAAAGATGTTTTTGCTTACATATTATCAGAAACGGATACCTGGGCAGATAGATTTTTTTTTTTTTTAAATCTCTGTTTTTTGTTTGTTCAGAGTAATGTGTCTTTTTGTTCAACTTTGATAACATAAAGATATGTTTCTTTAGCACTAGATCAGCATATCAGAATGATTTCTCAAGGATCATGTGACCCTGAAATCTGGAGTAATGGCTGCCGAAACCTCAGCTTTGCTAACACTGGAATATTTAGCATTTTTAAAACATATATTTTGCATATTTTGCAAGCAAGTAATCATTCATGAGGCATGCCATTAAAATGGATAATATCACTAACACTGCAGGGAAAGGGGGCAGCCAGTGGAGCCTTTCCCAGCCATGAACCCAGTCCCAACCCCCTAATTCTTTTATGTAGGTCCTTCTCGATTCTTTTCCATGTCCTGGGCTTGAAGAGTTTTCCCAAGTACATGCATCCTTGTGTTTGAGGGCATTAAAATGTCAGTGTGTATGTTTGTTTTGGCTTTGTGAGAAAAACCAGGCCACAAGAGCTCAGACGATTAATGGCTGTACAGCAATATAAAGAAACGAGAAGAGAAGAGCAGTGAAGCGAATTCTGCCACAGCAGCAAAATGGCATTGTAAGCCTGACAGATTCAGACCTCTTAGTCAAAAAATACTACTGTTTACTAGTACATACTGCATCAGTAAGAATAAGGGATGCTGTTATTGATATAACTTTGTGTTTGTGTGTGTGTAAAGACAGCTGGTTATTGATTTTCTATTGGGTATTTACCCTCATCTGTCAGAAAGGTTTGCATGGGTACAGCTGTAATGGACACAGACAGAGGAGGAGAGGCAAAGTAAACAATCAGTCGGTGGTCAGAAGGAGGACGCAATCAGACAGCTTCAGGATGTCAGATGTTTATAGGGACAGTACAAGTTGGCCTGTGAGAACAAAGTATGATGGCTAACACCCAGCTGCATGTGGTGTTACATCACACAGTTTTTGTCTGCCTCCCTCTTTGTTTACACACTCACCATTGCATGTGCTGCTTGTCAGCTAAAGGCATGTCCAGACATGCCCGTATTTGGGGTAGTAGCATCCTAAAGAATGTCTAGTGAAACTCTCACACATGTAAATAAACGAAGACTTTCACAGAAACACTCAAACGCACAATACGTTTGCCTTTAGACTTCCTTTGTTCTGAAAAAAATAATAAATTTACCAGTCTAACATTTTGGCATATAAATTAAGATTAACGTTTTGAATTTTTTTGTAGAGGATTTATATTTAAATTGTTTTTTTGTTTTGTTTTTTAATTCTACTGCATCTCCTAACTCTTCCAGTTTTACATTTTAAGGAAAGAAAATAAACTTGATATCCATGAATCAGAAAAATGGTTTTCGTTTGGTTAAATGTATGTATCAGGTAAATGTTAACTGAAGCAAAGATTTCTGCTTTATTAGAAACAACTAATTTAGAGAAAACAGCCTGTTAAAGATACTATATATTTTAAATGAAATTGTATTAAATAAAACAAATGTGTGTAATGGATGATTTCTTTGCCCTAGTCTGGTAGCAAACAAGTGTTTTAGAAGCAAAATCAACCATCGCCTGAATAAACAGTGTCTTTATCATTTAGTGTTTTTTTTTAAACAGTTTTCATTAATGCGGTTTAATTCATGCTTTACTATCTTTTTTTGAAACATTTGGCTTTGGCAGTGTTTTGCATTAAAACTTTAATCATCCAAAATACTTTTCGGGGTGATTGTTCTTACGCTTTACTGAATTTAAGTTTAGAAAAGAAAACGTATTCACTTTTCTGTGCGCAGTTTAAGTTTGAGTAAAAAAAAAAAAAAAATCCAGTCAGAAGTAAATATCTGATATATTTAATATGTAAACATGCTCATAAGGGGCCAAGTCAAAGCTGTGCTGACTCTCAGGAGATTACTTAACACTAATTTCCCATAGACAGACAGTGCGGGTATTCCTTAATGGCTCCTGCTGGACCAATGTTCTCAAACTCTCTCCACTAGAATATTACATGCACTGCCCAATGCACGATTTAATGCATTAATGAGTTTATTCATTGGTCTGTTAGGTACATAAGTAGTTGTTGTGGAAACCGTTCAGAATTCAAGCCAAGCCACATATCGAATCAGAATCATACTGACAAGAACATTCGCTTATACATGCACCGGCAGACAGGATAATTATTTTCCTTTGAGATGGAGCTGACACAGAATAAATGTATTACTACTCTAATGGACAATTAGATTTGCTAAAATTTGCATTAGGGCTCTGATCAATAAATCGCACTCGCTGATCATTTTTGTCTCTTTTTCCCCCCTCTCATTCTAGGTTATCCATGACCTCAGATTTACAGCATTACAGTTTCAGGATGCCGAATATAGGGTTTCAGAACCTTCCCCTCAATATCTACATTGTGGTCTTTGGGACGGCCATTTTCGTCTTCATCCTCAGCCTACTCTTCTGCTGTTACCTGATTCGGTAAGATCACCTGGCTCTTCTATGTGTGCAGCAGCAGAATGTGTTTCAACAAGCCCCAAAACGGCGTACATTTGCTTCTTTTTTTCTCTTCAGTAAGTTATACGGTTTGAAAGTTATGAGTTAATCCCTAAACATACAGGCTACAAAATTGAATTGTTGTAATTAAACAGCTAACATGCATTTAAGTGTGATTTGCCCCGTGATTTGTTTGGAGGTTGATGAAAAAGGAAATTCACTCAGTATGAACAAGTGGGTGTAGCTGGAATGTGTGGTGTAAGGTGTTGCCAACAGGACCAATGTGCGTCATTAAAGTCACAAATACACCTCAAATATAAAAGTATCATAATTATCTATGAACCTCATGTGCTGACTTTAAACCACAGATGCATGGATTGGTGTTCCTTTAGACAACTATTTAATGCACCGTGCTCAAAGGTAAAACAGAAAATGGAAAAGATTTCTGTGAGAGCTGACAGATGATGATGGAGCGGAGAAGTTCTTTCATCTTCCCACAGAGTTCATACCCTGTGAGGTAGCTTTTATCATGCTTACTTTGAAGACTGAACCAACTCTGAATTTTAGAGTCATACTTTACTTATTAGTGGCTGTCCATTACAGAAGTAGAGATAAATCAGCCAGTTTTATGGATTAATACGTCCGCTAAGTAGAGTAGCTAAGCCTACGTTACATAGTTTGTTGTTCATATACTTATAGTATCAAAATACACATTAAAAACAACTGGCCTATAAACCATGCCTAAACAGCTCTATTGCAACGTGGCATTTTCTCAGGCATGGTGTGTGTTCAGCCTAAGAAACTACAGACTAAAAAGGAAGTCTTGACAACAAGACAGCAAGGCAATTGCATGGCACACTTATCCCTGAGAAGGAATTGTTACTTTTGATAGTTTTTTGCACTAACAAAGCTTTCCACGAAGAGTGAGATGGTCGAACAGCACAGTTTGGAGAATCAAAGAGAACTACTGACTTGATAATCTGAACTGACAACAAAAATCACTTACAAACTAGCTACCTGCTCGGATTTGGCTCGTAGCTTCAATGTAGTTTGATATAAAGCTTCTTATTTTCACAGTAACTGAACCCAAAGCAGCTTAGTTGTACAATCACCAATCAATGCTTCTTCGACTTTGAGGTCGAACCCACATTGTGTCACCAACTTCCTTTATGGATTGAGTGAAGCCTGCAACAGCTGCTTCATAACTTGAACCGCATCGATTTTTTATTTTGTTTTATTATTTTTTTCAACTTTTCAAGTGAGAAAAACAGCCACTAAACCACATGCAAACCTCATGATGTTTTACCACGTGCCACCACATAGAAATGGAAATATTTGGTCCTATTTTTACTTCAGTTACTGAGCCAATGAGTTGTCATCTAGTCAGATTTGTTTTAAGCTCGGTTGCTATGTGGTCATTCCTCGCAGCAGAGATACTGAAGCTTTAATGTGCAATTGTAGCATTTCTTATATAAGACAGCGAGAACCATTCCTTCCCATTTATTATATACTAGTTCTGTTTTATTTGACAGTGCCTCCACCTTACTGCGTTTTCAAATGTTTACCTATTTTGGTAGCCTTTCATAAAGTTGAAATAGTTGTATCATAAATAAAACAACTGATTATTGAATGAGAAATAGTCAGGTTACCAAGTCATTTGTATTTGAGTTTGTATTTAGTCTAGATTCTAGGCTTTTAAAGATGCAGGATCCCTTGCATGTAATTAGTTTACAAATATGCATCATGACTTCCTCATTAAATCAACCAGCAAACATTTCTTATGCCCCTACGCCCAAAGAATTAAAAAGAATTTGGACACTAAATATACATTACCATCATTGCACTAATTAACCAAATGTCAAAATAGCTGGTATTTATTTTAGCTGAATGCACAATGTTTTTTTCACGTACAGCATTTCACAAAATATGTTAGTGGGGCTGCTGTGCATCATCTGAAAAGCTGCTCTGAAATCTTTATACTGTACGTTACACCAGCGGGTGATAGTGGAAATGGCAAACAATCGCAAATTCAGCAAGTACCAGAATAGTAGGCTCCCATTCTACACAGCTGCATTTTTCAGCTACATTTTTAGCATGCTATTTTTCACCTCCACATATACCTTCAGCATCGTTGAAACAATAGGGCAGAGCAACAGAGTGCTTACTCACTGCGTTTTGCATCATTTTTAACAGCTGCTTTTGACAGGGTGGAGACGTCCCTAAAGATAAGACCATGCAGCATGTTGTGTTTTGAATGCTGCTAACCAGAATGGGATTTTTGTGTACTAGTGTACCCACCTGGACTAGTTAACGAAAAAATACAAATTCTGTCCATTATTCACCCTCATGTCACTTCATACCTTCATGACCTTCTGAAGTCAAGGTTTTTTTTTTCATACCAAACCTTGCTCTATATGAAATTGGTCTTTTCAGCCAAGATTTCCACATAAAAAGTGCTTTTCAAGATTAAATGATTGATCTCTGGAGCTAGTCTCTTGACCTGTTTAGTTAAATTGCTATTTTATCCTGAAAATCACAGACAGAACAGAAGACCATCAAATTGCAGTCGTGCAACTGTGCACATTCACGACGTGAAAGACGAGAGAGTCGTGAGCTCAAGTGGATGTGTGAAGGACATTGTGATCGAGAGCAAACACACACAGGCGCACGTAGCAGCCATGCACCAGCTCCAACACACTAATGCGAAATGCCCCTGTGACTAGCAAACACACACACGGAGAAGAAAACGGGCGGGTGGAGGAGTGTTTGTCTGGCACGATCATCCTCATGGGAAGAAAATTTAATTCACACACACGTTTGAGATTGAGCACTCACTGTGACATGTTAATAGCTGTACTGGTTATTTTACAATGCAGGGAAATGGTCATAAGGTGGTTTTCTACGTGATGAACTGTAACACTACCATAATGGTGCATGAGCAATCATGACTGCCTGTAGTTTATCAAACGACAGATTATCTTGACCTAGCTGACCTCAGAAACTAGACCAAAACAAATTGTACAATTTTGGCCTTGATTATGAATATCTTGTTATTTTACATTCCCTTCACATTATGATCGTATTTCTGCTTTGAAGAACGAATGGTCCGCGATTACTTCCACCCAGCCACCACAGACTTTTGGTGCTATATATGCAAAACATATTTTCGCATATTTTCGTTTAACTTTCTAGGCAGATGCATTTGACCATTGCTCCCATGTCTTTTTGCAGCATCTTACATATGGCGTGGGATTCTAAAAAGGCGTAATTCACCCCAAAATGACAATTCTGTCATTAATAATCACCCTCATGCAGTTTTTTCTTCTTCTTTTTTTGTATGAGTATAATTGTTTCTGCATGCCAACAAGTCTAAATATAAAAATATATCTTAAAAATCCCCATGAATCCCTCATCCTCACCCCTAAATTTGCCCTAAGGGATTATCTGCAGATTGACAGTTTTTCTCCTAGGCTGTGGTGCCTGTTTTACAGGTCCCTCTCACTCTGCTGCGAGAGGTTAAGCTTACTTGTAATGGAGGTAAATTTTACAATACATGTATCCATTATTCTCATATCTCTCCAGCTCTTTCTTCACTTGCTAAGTCTTTTCTGGATATATACTGTATTGTCTTTAAGCAGCTATGTTCATTTCTGCTTAGGAGGTGATTTTAAGATAATGCAGAGATGTTGGGTTCATTTCCTTTGTACCGGAACTAACACTGGTTGAAAGTATGACGCCACATTTAATTGAAAAGTGATTCAGCAAACAGACGTTCAAAAAAGGCCAAGATAAAGCTATTAGACTAATACGCATGTTCTAACAGCCCTGCAGACATTAACAGTTCAGCGCTCAAAAATTAGTGGCTATACATAGTGTGTGAGGCGTTTGCTGGTTTTCTTTAAATAGCCTTTTTCTTACACTAGAGACTCTTCCATCATGCCTGATGCATTCCAGTTATTTTCCGTCAGGCTTCCTCTCTCACTTTTCCTCTCTCTGTATATGACACACACACATTGCTCAAGATCCAAATGGTGTTAAATGTAGACTGTCCATTGCTTGGCTGCCTCCATTTCTTGAGTTCATGCCAAGAGTATCTGTATATAGTTCTTTTAAAGGGTCTGGCTCCAGTCAGACAGTCACACTTCGTAAAGCATCGAGTAGGTTGTGCCCGGTCAGTCTAATTCAGACAGGATGTTGAAGTGTGGTCAAGCTTGATGAGACAATACAAGACCCAAACTACTCTGAAGACTCTGAAGAGAGATTTAAAATACCACGGCAGCTCACAGCACTGCAAGAACTGAACGCAGCCAATGTTAAGAGGAAGTGGAAATGTCAATGTGTTTAAAAGTTGAATTGTGTGATTAAGCTATATAATGCATACTATGTATATTCATAATGACTGGAGTACTGCCTTATGTGTAATAAAGGCTGCAATGTGTCAAATTATGACTAAAACATAAGATCCACGCAAGACTTGACCAGAAGGAGATACAATGAGTTTTTCACATCAATGAAACCCTATGAAAACCATTGTTATTTAAAATGGCATGCAATTTAGTATCATGTTTCAACTTAACGATTTTGTTCTTTGGTTGTATATAATTTGGTATTACCAATGTCTCTCCAACACAGGTTTTTGAAAATCTCTGAACTAAAACAAAGATTTTTTTTTGTCTAGGTTACGGCACCAGGCGCACAAAGAGCTCTATGCATACAAGCAGGTGAGCCGCTGACTTATCTATTCAAACTCGATACTGTATTATTTAAATGTACATTATTTACTGTATGACTCAACTTGGGTGTGAATGGCGGTGTTTGAAATGTTTAGGTTATAGACTGTTTCAAAATTGCAATTGAGACTTACTGTAAATGCATTTAATAAGTAATTGTTATTTTTTTGTTAATCAAGGTTATTCAAAAGGAAAAGGTCAAAGAATTAAACTTGCATGAGGTAAGTTTTTCTTTTCATCCCACTCTGCAGGATTTTTATTGATTGATTGATTGTTACTCATTTTCTGAGATGATTACAAGATGTATATTGGCCAGAAAGCGTTTTTTTATTTTAGTATTAAAATGCGCTGTGGTAATTTAAGCAATATGAAAAATTAAAAATGTAATACACTATATAAAAATGTGTCTAAACTGATTTGCATTATTTGTAATTTTTTGGAGTAAAAAAAACAAAACAGTTATATATATATATTAGGAATGCATCAATTAAGTGGTCAAAATGGCATTTTTTGAGTTTTGGCAAGACACATACATTATTCAAGAAAAGTTTCATTACAGCCTTTTCTGGTAGTAAATGAACCAATTAAAAAAGGGATTAATTGATTGAAATTCTGGGATTTTGTGTATTTTTGTATTAAGGGGTTTAGAGAAGCACTGCTGTTAATCACGGTCTGACATTACACTTGCCCATGAATATCAGTTACATTGTACCTTTCAGGTTACAGAACACAGACTATTAAACCTGAACTTTGCCCTGAACTTGAGGACCTTTTACAGGATTTGTAATGTTCGCTCTACATGTTTAATAATTGCATGTGTCTACGACATGTTTAACCTTCACTGAGATGGTTTGCACATGAGCGTGTTAATAGGCCGGTGTCCTGACTTCATACGTGAGCGCTAATGAAATGTTAACCACAATATTGAGGTGCGAGGACACCAGAGCTCTTGTTAACTCTCCTGGAATTTCTCGTATCCCCTCACTACCTTGCTTTATCTCATTGTTCGTCTCAAGTTCATCTTCAAGAAATAGTTTAATTTTAAAGTTACTGTATTTTCAGTATTGCGGCTAAAGTTATATATTCCTCTAGGAAAGCCAGGCAGCTATGGTGTATGTGGATGTGCATGAATACAATGCAGTCTTGTATTGCAACCAAACCATTGTTGTTCTGAGTTGAGTTTTTTGTATATATATCTCATGTCACATCTGGCTTTCTTCGTTTGTATTTGATACGACACCACCGCAGTTGCAAGTTGTATGCATGATACAACTGCAACATAATCAAAAGTGTTAGTAACATTTTATTTTAGAAAGGAACACAAAGTTTTTCTAGCACTAGAAGTGTCATCAATATTACCACTGTCCGTGATTTTATATTAGTCATATCTTTTGAAACAACGCCTGAAAATGCCAGCACTGCATACAAGTGCCAAGCAAATGTCAGCTGCACTTTTAAAATCAGTTTATATGGTATTTCTACATGTTTTGTTAGACTTTCTGCACCAGCAGTCATGACACTCATTTGTCAGACACAAGGTTTATATCTGATATAGAATTTTTTTTCTTTTCTTTTTTTCCACAAATAGCTTTGAGGAAAACACTTTCATCCATGAGCCTGATACTGGCCTTTTCCCCCTTTTTTTTCCCAAAAGTTGTTTTATAGAAATAAAGTATAAAAGGTCCTACCACCTTATTGTTAGGCAACAATATCTATTCACCAGGCTGATTTGATAATGCTTTAAGCGACCAGTAAGGTTTTAGTACTGCTACTCTATTTTTGGATGTATTTTAAATACATTGCACCACAAAATTCTCAAGACTTTACTGAAAAATTACAGAATTTCATGTGCATCGAAAAGTGGTCACACGTTGTACAGTTTGTAGATTTCATTTATTTATTTCTAATGTAAACTACAGCATAAAGGAGCATTGTTTATAATAACTCAAGTTTAACACACATACTGTAAATGTTACTCTATTTTTAAATATTGAATTTCATGTTTTTTTCTGTTTTTCTGTTTTCAACTTGGTTTAGTTTCCGCACTGTCACTATTAGTTTTTGTTTTGTGTACCTGTATAAATTTAAAACTTTATTAATCTCTTATTTGACATTTATTTAACTAAATATAATAAGGCTAAATGAAATCACAAAACTAAACAAAGTCTATATAAGTGATTTATAATTTATAGTAATATTCTAAAAAATATAAATTATTATACATTTAAAATGATACATTTTTAGAAAATATATATTATTTGTAATATTATTTTTATTATGTTAATTATTATGGGTTTATTTTGCAAACAACTTGCAAATTGCAGAATTTATTATTTATTGTTATTTATTTTTATTTTTATTTTTTTGTATATATACATACAAAAAATAAACATGTTTGGGAATTCAGATATTAGCAGAAGCAAATGTATTAGACAATGTGTTCCCACAAACAGGTTTCTTGAGGGCATTCATGGAACTGAAAATACAGGGTTAATGGGTTAGTAGTCCCCTTTGCCTGCACTGGTAAGTCTGGTTTGCACTTGTATGTGTACTCAGACAAGAAATAAAGTCTAGCATTAAGTGGTGGAGCTGAGCTAAAAGCTGATTGGGCCCTTTATTCTGTGCTCACAAGCCAAAGGGGGAAAAACAATGTTACGAGTGTACAGTATACCACAGGCATGAGAGTTGTTCACTAGCATAATTAGAGGTTACAAACGTTCAGCACAGCCATGCAAAGCTACCGTTTCCCCAAAGGAACATACAGCCGGTTCTGAAATATCATAAACTGTGAGTTTAGTTCACCAAAAAAATAACAGAAAGTGATAACAACATTTTTTTGGCTGAATTAATGCTACGAATTGTTCTCTACTAGATCCAGGAATTAAAGAGTGTATGACCACAGCATGTAGCCTCGGCTTTTAAGTTCAACCCACCATGAGTTGGAAAGGTGATCTGGCTATAGTTGACTTGATAAGCAGCATTATACCGCTTCACACTGCTCTATCACCCTGTCCTTGAGCTTACATAAGATACAGCAGCAGGCGAGTGAATATAATCTCAGCTCTCGAAACATTGAGTACCTTTTCTATAAGGTGATTATATACACATTTACTTGGTACGGTAGAGCTTGTGCACGGATGATTGATGTGCAAACACACTGGTGCAGAAATCTAGCATTTGTGCCAGACGGTTGCCAGAGATGGATCCTCAGATGGCAACCAGAGAGAACAGCACGGACATAAATATCACAGCATCAGTCAGTAATATTTATTGTGCGTAATTCCACTGCAGTGAAGCGGTCGGAAATAAAACTGCACGGTTTGTGTTTTATTATTGCGCGTAGCTGCAGCTCTCTAGGTGAGAGATCAAACACATGAGAGCGGCAGCGTGAAACAGACTGAGCGATACTTATTTCCGTTTGGTAAAAAAGACCCCATGGAGTCACGTTTGAACTTCAGAGGTGGTCCTTTCAATTCAGAAGCTCAGCTGTAAAGAGAAAAATAGGCCCAGGATGGTAATAAAACAGAAATCCATGACGATCCACAGTGGCATGCCATCACTGTTCAGACTGTTTAGGCTTCTCTATTCTGACCTTAAATATTTTAGTTAAATATTTTGAATTAAAGTTTTCATTTGAATTTTTGTTTCAGTAATTTTGTTGTCTGCATTTATTTGTTTGTTTATTTAATGTGTCTATGTAGTTTTATAACGTTTTATTTAGGATTGTTGATATACTCGTTGATTTCAGATTGTTAATATTTTGAATTATTGTTATTTTTTTCTATTGGCTGTTAGTTTTAGTTCTTACTCATTTAAAAAAAATATTTACATTTATTTACATGTCTATATTTATATTCATATAATTTAGATTATAGATCAATATATTTCAAATATAATGTATTGTTATGTATTGTTTTATGAAAAGCATACATGCATGTGTGTATTTATATGTACATAAATAAACCAAGTTGTTTTTTAATAATAAAAAAATGTATTTTGATAAATCATGATTAATTGTTTGACAACATATATATATATATATTTATTTTATTTCAGTTATCATTATTGTATTTCAAGAAACATCTTTTATTATATATATATATATTTTTTTTTTTTTTTTCCATGATGAGAATTAGACGACTGGATGATTTATTTATTTAAGCAGACAGGCCTCGGATGAAGTATAAAAAACAATAGTGAAGGGAAGGCACTCTCTGTTTTGTGCAGGATTTAGCTACATGTTTAGTGTTATGAAGAAACATTCTGTCCGTTGTTGGCCAGTTAATGCCATTCTTTCCTCACAAAACCTAACAGTGTATATATTCAACAGACAATCTCTTGCGAGACGTGTTCTTGCAGTCTCGCTCGTCTCAAACAGAGAAGCATTGTGTCTCAATAATTCGCCTCCCCTCCCCCTGCTCAGGGTCAATGACACCTAAAGCACTCAGATTGTATACAGAACTATATCTTGCTTTATTATTGTGTTACACACACAGAACAGTAAATAACTGTTGTGACAGACACACACGTGCCCTGACAGACACATTTGTCCGAAAACAGTTGTTCTCTTACAATCGGTACAGTTGTGCATTTGCCCCCTCATCTGCAAGGTTAATTAAGTATTCATTTTGTACAGTTCTGAAAGATGTCCTGGACAACATGAGCTATGGGACATCTCAGTTTTAACTTTATTATGACAGAAAGGTGTTGCAATCGTATTTATTTTGTGAGTTTATTGGTTTAATATATTTACCCTGTCCTTTCTTGCCATTTGCATTTTTCTTAAATGACTATTTTATGCTCTTATTAGGGCTGACAGTTTCACTTGCTAACTAAGTGAAGTTTCTGCAAATAAACTATTTCGAGTAGGAGCGCGGTTGATTAATCACAGCTGGCACCTCATCATCTGA
>JAUCMU010000001.1:19106651-19117916 GCA_032275025.1 Enteromius treurensis
AAGATTTTAAAATCTATACGATGTTTGATAGGGAGCCAGTTCAGTGTTGACAGATCCGGGTTAATATGCTCATACTTCCTGGTTCTAGTAAGGTCTTTAGCTGCTGCATTTTGAACCAGCTGTAGTCTATTTATCAAGCCTGTAGAACAACCACCCAATAATGCGTAGCAATAATCTAACCTCGAGGTCATAAACACATGAATTAACATTTCTGCATTTTAGGTTGAGAGCATAGGTCGCATTTCTATATTAGATAGTTTTACCAAAGACTATAGAAATAAGTTGTCCTCTAAGCAAGAAATGAAATCAAATAATAGTGGAACTAATAGCAGTTCCTGCAGTTGGATCACACACAAAAAAAATGTTTACACTTTTGGTACATCTAACATTTACATAATTTAATAAATCAAATAATTTTATTTTTTAAATTATCTTTGATGTAATACAAATATGTGGGCTCTTTAAATAGGCATTGCATCTTACTCCAGCACTTCTTTTTGCTTAATACATCTTTTTTTCCCTTTGGACAATTTGAATGCATTAATTTGGGACTGATTTAAATTTTTTACTTTTAATTAACATTATGACTCATTTGAATTGTGACTCATTTGCCTCGAGAACCTTCTTAAATGGTGTTTTATTTCAGCGCTACACACTCACTGAAGACTTTCATTTCATAATGATGAATTTCTCCACATATAAGTCCCAGATCTGTCACTCTATCCGTGTGCATCTTCAGCGGTATTTAAGAAAGAAAAAAAATCAGCAGCTTCTCACGTCGTTTGTTTCAGTCGCTCTGCGATGCACGAATGTAAAAGACGGTCAAGGATATACACTCTGCAAACATCTGGTCATTTTCTGCATACGCACGCCTCACATTTGAACCTAAAAATGTAAACATCTAGTTACCAAATCGAGTTCACTTTTTATCCGAAAGGCCAGTAAACCTTTACTCTTTCAATATTTACTCTGCCCTTCAACCTACTGACCCACTAACTGTCAACGTGTTTCTCGTGCTACCACGTGCTTATCGAACACAACACAATTCTCCGCTGATAAGGAGAGAAAGCGCTTGTCTGTATTGTACACAAATAACTATCACTTTCTTAAGATGGAATTGCTCCTGAAAACTCGTGTATTTGTTTCACACACAAACCCTTCCGCAGGCACTTAGTGTGAGAGATAAAACAATGTTTACCTATAAACAATAATGTATATACTTGGTGTATGTGTAACTACAGAACTTGCATTCATTTACTAAAGCGCTTCGAAAAGACGCGCAAGCCACGTTATTTTTCTCTTGCTTGCATAGCGCGCTACTGACCTCTGGCGGACATGATGTGTTAGTGTTCATTAAACCAATGCTGCCTGAGGACACACTTCACATCCCATTTCATTTTATTTAACCTACATTTATACTTCTCACAGAGACAGCTGTGTGAAAAAAAAAAAAAAAATATATATATATATATATTACCGTTTTTGGTAACATTTAAAAAATAACTATGCAGGATCTAGCTAGGTGGTACTACAGTAACACCAAACTTAATACTACCAACTTACTATGAAAGCAAGATTTACTAGTAAGTTTTAGCAAATTAATAACAAAGGTAGTTCTTTATTAGGTATTGAAGAACTACTTTGTCATAAAGTTTGTATTACTTATTGTTTCCATATTATTGAATAATATTAAGTTGTTTTAATCGTCTCAGGAGTTACTTAACTGACAAAGTGTTTGAAACTTTTAACAAATTGGTGTACAAAAACAATTAATAAAAATAAACAAATAAAGAAGTAAATAGTGCTTCAATCTTTTTTTTTTTTTTTGGGTGTCATTCCCATATATAATCCAAAGTAATGCAACACAAAGATGTCTTCACGCAGTATGAGTATATGTATCAGATTTTTATTATAACTCATAGAATATGCCTGGAACAAAATGGCATGAGATTTTGGACTGTAAACGATTCCATCACATATTTATATTCAACTTTTCGCAAACTGGGATAACCGGTCAAACAGACAATAAGGAATGTTGATAAGCAGGCCACAACAATACAACGAATGAAGAAGAAACAAAAAGAAAAAAAAAAAGGTCTGCAGTTGTTCCCACAAGCAAGAAAACAGTTTAATCATGAACATTTTCCAATAAATATTAACTAACTTCGGGTGATGAATTGCCTTTTTGTGCAACGGCGGAGAATGTGCAGGGCATTTATTAAATAATGTCAATGCAATCTGTTGGTATAAAAAAAGCAACACAATTCAACTTATGTTGCCAGAAGATGTTTGAGGTAATGCATGAATGCAGTTCAGACAGGTGGCCATAAAATACAATCATTCAAATGAGATAAATAACATCACGGCACAAAGCTGAGCATCGGAAAAGCAATATATCGCAAAATGAAAGTCTGAATGCTATATTCATGAATACAGTAGCAGAAATAAATGAAATAAAACAGATAAATAAAAGGCATTTGGATGTATACGTTGATTTATAATCATTCCAGGGCTGTTTGTGGAGTTTGAATATGGCTGTTAAGATTGAGAAAAATGTTTCTATCTTACACCATGTCGAGGCTACGAAACATAATGAAATAAAAGCTGATAATACTCCACTATTAATAAATCATGTTTGTAGATTGGTCTTTTTGACATACTTTTAACAATAGGTAATTGCTTTGATGGTTACAGTTACAGCTACACATGAATTGTCACAACATCTGGCACCTAACAATAGCTAACACCACTATAACTGATTGTTTCATGAAGTTCTGGTTAGAGGTACAAAAACAATGGGTATTCTTACATCAAAAGCTATATTTATCTTTCTGAGCGCTTCAGGAATTCTCTGATTCTTCCCTTTTTCTTCCTTCCCATGTTACAATCAATTTCAATATCTGTCAGTTTATTATAATCCGTTCAGATTAAATTAGTTCCAGGTTTGGGTTGGTCATGTACAGTAGTTCACAAAACAAAGTCTATTAAAATTTATATTCAAAGTGCTCAGTCCACACACTACTACCTGGCACATGTCACTTTCACCACTCACTTAAAGCAAATCAATAAAAAAAAAAAAAATATGACCAAGCAATTATATTTATATATTTATGTTGATATTTTTTTTTATATTGCAGGTTAATGCTATGCATCAAATAAGACCACTGCAAGGGGCTTCAAAAAAAAAAAAAAAAAAAAAAGGAAATAAAAAAAATCACGTGATCACGTGAGGAATGGAAAGCTGATAGTCTTCCAGTGCAAAGCTTAGGAAAAGAGGAATTGCACATAAATACTAAACCAAACAGAGCACTGCAAGCGCTCTGATAAAAAAAGTGCATTACATACGTCAGATTCTTTAAAAAGGCTGGACGTTAAACAAAAGAGAACATCAACGGCTTAATACTAAACATCAGCAGTTACTTTTTTATCGTCATAATGGTGCAACGGTTGCTCAGTCTAAAAATGAAAGGCAGCAAGCAGTAATCCAGAGCACTCAGATCTAATAATCTAATAACATCTACAGCAGAACAGTTGAAAAGGCAACATGATATATATAATGCTTTAGCACAAACATGCCATCATCATAGACATCTCTTTTTATAGAAATAAATAGTTGAAATAAACTGTACTCTGTCTTTAAATTATTTCCATCTCTATAGGACTCTGATACACATTCAATATAAAGCATCTATCATACACAGCATACTTCAAATACCTTTGAACTCTGAAAGTCATCTGGTCAGTACGCCCACCACATGGGAGACCACTTGTGGGCGGATATCCGTTAAACGCTTCAGGTTATCTCGTTCTTTAGGTTGCTCTTCAAATATTTACATCGTTTGTAATTATTTTCTATAGAAACAACATATACATACAGTTTTTTTGTTTGTTTAAAGTCCTCTGAAGACAAGAGTGCCAACACACTCGGAAAGTCATTGTGTGGGGTTATGGGTGGAGTAGGTTGCTCTCTTCTACTTCTGCAATTTTGTTCTTGAAGATGGTTTTCCGGTTTCCGTTCAGGTCCACATTGTCTTGTATTAAACAGTCATCCTGAAGTAAACTGTGAATACTCCTCTCGTACTAATTCAAGCCCCATAATGTGTTTTAAGACAGTAAATAGAACGTTGCACCATAGAAGTGCTCGCCTTGACTAAAGCACTTAGAGTAGAATTTGGATTGTGTGATTTCAGTTAAGAGACTGGCCAAGAGGAGCAGCAACGCCTGATGGGTAAGTGGTACAGCACTGAGAGAGGTCGAGACCAGTACTTGCATCAGTATTATTGCATCAGCATTTTTTTTTTAAAAGAAACTTGATGAGAACGGCATATTCTAGTGTCTTAGTATGACCGATTTCCAGCTAAAACACATTTAAGTGCTTCATCCATCATTTCAGGTGTAAACCTAAAGTAAAGCAAAACAAATGAAATGTCATACTTAAATATGCTTGAAATGCACAGAAATATACCATAAATAACTTATTTCTGTAAAAAAAAAAAAGGGGGGGGGGCCTCATTTATAAAAATGTTGAGCAGAAACTATCCTAAATTTGATGTTACGATCTCTCTAATATAAGTACGTTTGATTCATAGAATGAACGTGCAAACAGAAAACACGCTTAGGCTACGCCTTTCTTTCAGATTTGAAATCTATATATCACAAATGACAGTGAGCTTGCCCGCAAATGAATGGTTTCAGCTCTCTTGCTTGTAAACGACACCTAATTAATGTCGTTAACATCATATATCACCAATCGTCTTAATTTAGAGCAGCAAGCTGCAAGAAACACTTTCAAAAACCTGCATTACTCCGACAATAAAAAGTGTGTACGTCTGCTCAGACCCTGATGTTATGCTAAGCACTTTTCCACATCCTTTAATGTACACACACACTAATAACCAATCTGTGCGTAGGCATGCTTAGAGGCCCTAGAAAAAGTTAACTCACATTGATGGCCTTGGTAAAATGAGGCTATAAATATTTATATATTTTTTTCATTTTGCAGCCTGACATGGCCTAATATTGTTAACTTATTTAAAAAATAAATATCTTGACCTACACCTTTTAAAAGTGAAGTACTTGTAGATTCTGTAAAGAACCTAACGTGGCAACTGTATATATTTGTTTTTATCGCTCCAGTGTGTACATTCAGAACTCAAAAATCTCCATTCAGCACCATCTATATATTTAAAACATGGAAAGTTGCATCTAAAATCAACAGAGCAGATGCAAAAGTGATCCATTCAGTTGCACCAGTCTGAGGTCCAGAACACTAACAAAACAGTAAGTGAAGGAAGAGATGGAGATGTTGCCATCTGAGCTGAAACAGTAGGGTAACATTAGACTGACTGCACCATGAGCTTGTCTCTATCCCTTACTATTCGCCCTTAAATTCCTACGGTAAGTGCACCTCTTATTTGACTCAATACCTTTTAGACTAATGGCACGTTGGGTATGACCGCAATTCAACCTTAAAAACAAAACGTCGGAGCTACGGATGGCACATAATGGAGAAGGCATTGCAAATCTGTCTGAAACAACAGATCCAATGATGAGAGACAATCCCTCGCGTAAAGGACTGCAGGGTCTTACACGAACAAGAACAGCTTGGCTTCTTCATTCGGTCTGAACTTGCGCTTAAGGACACAAGATAACTGCATGTTAAAAAGTAATTTCTGTGGAGCCATGGCTTCCCCTAAATATAGTCTCTGTAAGCCGTGTCTGAAGCTGGTGATTATGTTATGTTGATATTTGTCTTAGTAATATGGCTGGCCACATCGGGTGAAGCAATCGAGCTGATCACACAGACATACACTCCAAAATTACAAATTTAGCCATGTGCATTTGAAATTTGTGCTGTTTGGATTTCACGTTGATTTTATGATTCTCGAATATGAGACTGCTCCCTCCGGGAGCTCTGTGCTCTGAAGAGAGACGTCATGTTCTCTGAGATCTTATTAAAAGTTTAGTGTGTTTGGCAAGTAGGAGAAAATCCTTAGTCTGTTGGAACGGCATTTGCCGCAAGTAATTATGCCTTCGCGTAGAGTTCGTTCGAATTGTCTTTACAGACTCCTCTATTTGGTTGCGTCATGTCAAAGCTAACAGATGTGCCCGTCTTGGTGTTGTAGACTGGCGTTTAGAGTTCAAACTGAAGCGGAAGTGTTTGATTCTTCCTCTTTTCTTCAAGGAGAGAATGACTTGAAATATTCGATGAACCTTTGTGTGGCTCTGGCCTCAACACAGGAGAGTTAGCACAAGCCATCAGCCTTCACATGGAGAATTTTGGAGAAACCGGGTCTCTTTTTGAGTGCCTGAGAGGAGAAGACAGAAAGGATATAAGAGAACAGGTGTTATGTTTCTGTAAATATGTATATTTTATGTACAGTATTTTACAGTACAGTACAGTATGTAGAAAATGTAGAAACCAGTAGAAAAGAGGGTGGTTATGTATTATGGAAAATGTGGTATGTGAACGTGGAATGAGGGTGATGGTGGGTGGCTCCAGCAGGAGTGGTCCACACTGGTGGGTGCAATGCTCCAGCTCGATCAGTCAGCCGATAAAACAACGTATATGTTCGTCCGTCTCTGGTTGGAGCCATCCACACTGGTGGCTAAATTGTATGAATGTCACTTACTGGAGCGGTCCACACTGGCGGGTACAATGCTCCGGCTAGGGATGTCCTATTGAGAACGGCAGCGTATGTCAATACTAGACTTTTGTGGTCCGCTGCTGTGACAGAGGGTATATATGTGGGTGCAATACTTGGTTGGGGTAGCCACTACAGTCGCGATTTGGAGAGGGATGTTTGGCTTAATATGGCAAGGGGGGTCAGCGGTAGGGTATGTGGGGGTCTGGTTTGGATGGCCCCCTGCTGGGGGAAAAGGGGCGCTGTTTCGGTGGGTCTGGTTAAAGTTTGTAGAGCTTTTTTAATAAGGGATTGGTCAGAGCAGATGTAGCCTTTATAAGCTCCGGGAAAACCAGTGCCCTAGGGTTTGGATTTCTTGTTGCGATAGGTCTTTCTCTGCAGCGGTAGTTGCTACGCCTATTCTAAAGGAATGGGAGGAAAAATTGTCTGTTTTTAAGGTGTTTTTGGAACCAGAAGCGGGATACAGGATGGTTTGAACCATCGATGAAGAGAGTATCTGAGGAGGACGTAGGCTGGGATTTCCTATAGAGGAGGAAGGCTAGGAGCGTCTGGTAGAGGAGGATGGATGTTGGGAGGTTGAAAATGTAGATATGCTGACCTTTCTTAGACTGGTCGGTTTTGCTTTGTTTTTATTAAAAAAAAAAAGATATGGTCTCATAGTAAAGGATTGATAAGTCAGAGATAGTGTGGTGAATTCTTGGGTCAAAACTAGAGTTGACGGTGAATTCTGAACATCTCATCAAGCCAAAGAAGATAGGGTGAACATGGCATAGAGTGTGCAATGTTTAAATGAATGAATGATTAAAATGAATAGGTCGCAAGCTAAAATCCAGATTAGGCATCTTAGCAGGGGGGATGATGGAGGGGAAGTGGAAGCTGTGTCTGATACAGGAAACGGTAGCTTCTCTGTCGCAATGGATGACAATGCTTGCAGCTGACCTATCCTTTCCCCATAGGGAGGCCACTACTACGATGGGGTAGATTTCGAAAAGTTCTGAGGATGGAAAGGGGGAGTTTATTAACTCATCAGGCCATGTTGAGGCAAACCAACGGTTATGGTAGAATCCGCCAAAACCTATAAAAGGGGCGGCGTTGGTAAATAATTGGATGTCAATGGGAGAAGCTAACAAAATGTTGTAGAAAAAGCAAACAGATGCCGAAGAGGTGGCAGAAGACAGGGTGGATGGGCATGACTTTAAAACCGGAAGTTATATCGACTTTAGCAATCCATGCCCCGTGCCCTGCCTTTTTGATTCATTAGTTCAAGCGACAATAAGGATAGGAAATTGGTTGGGGTAGAGAGAAGGAAAAGGAGAAGGGTTGGGGCGCTGCAGCCATGGGAAGCAGGTGGGGCAGTACGTTGGTTGGGTTGGTGCTGAAGGCAGGCTAGGCTGAGGGAACAGAAGCATTAAAGTTAGTGTTTGAAGTTACTGGATGTCCAGGGGGCTGGATGGCACCGGGCAGAGGATGGTTGGGAGCTGGTGGCAAGGTGGATGAAAGCAATGGCTTGGCGGAGAAATGCTGGATGGGATTCGGCTGGTCGAAAGGGGTGGAGCGATGTCTGGCTGGGTTGGAGGCTCGCAGGCAGCAAGAGCTGGCTGGATGGGCTGCAGGCTGGAGGAGGGGGTGCCACTAGTAGGCGGGTTTGGGGCTCTGCCGAGGCTGGCAAAAGGCCTTTTGCTGTGGTTTGCCTGGCAGCTTGATCCAGGAGCATTGGTGATAGCGGTAGGAGTGAATCTGCGGTAGGTAGGTGCATTTGCTAGCGCATGTCGCAGTGCTGGGATCGTCGACTTTCCTGACTTTGGCTGATCTTAGCACAGGCTCGAGTAGAGTCTCTGGCGGAGCGATCAGCCGCTTGTCCGCTTGGGCAGAGGGAGGAGATGCGTCCTCAGGTTTGTAGTCTCCCAAAGAGAACTCAGATTTAGATATGATGCTAGTCTTTCTCTGGCAAAGTGCTATGAACGAGATATCGAGGTAAGGGAATTCATATTATTTTCTTCTGATTCGCTTACGATGTGATTGGGAAACTAGGAGCCAGCCGCGTTCCTGTGCAGGCTCTTTCTGAAATTTGTTTTATAAACATCATTAATTAACTTTTATGAATTAAATTCCTTGTTTTGTTATTTATTTGTATACATATTTCTGAATAAAAAAATGGAAAAATGCCTGGCAATGCAGCATTAAAGTTACATAATCTGAGATTTTAAAATATCTCCTGGTAATTGTAATCTACCCTTGTATTTCAATGGGTTCAACTGATCCTGTCATGGGATTAAATGGTGTTTTGCTTTTTTTTTTTTTACAAAATTAAAAGTTTCATCAGCAGAGCCACATGGAGGAGCCAAATCACTGAGATGATATAGAGCTGGACATTTGAGGACCCTATAAATTTGCTTCCATGCTGATGGTGGAAACAAACCGTGGGCAGTTTCTGAACAAGTACTGTACAAAATATTTTTTGAGCCTCTTATGGAAATGATATATGATGAGCAATGCACTCTGTCATCTGCTGCCCATTCCAGCACAGCTTGTGTAAGACATCCTGCAAGTAACTTTAGCCTGAGTTTTTACGTAGGTGGGTGTAACCCCACTTCCACTTCCTCTCCCAGCTTATCTAGTGTCAGAATAGAGAAGAGGCAGCTTCCTGTATCCTCAAAGAAAGCAAATGGATGAGATGAATCACTTGCATTTGACTCATGGCTCCTCTACATGGCAGCTGTGAGAGGTTCTTCTGCTTTCACTTACTCATCTTTAACGCTGTCTCAGACACAGGAAACCCCATGGCCTAAGACTAAATTACTACAGAACAGCTTTTGCTGGTAATTTTAGTCTGCCAGTGGATGAACGGATATGGATGGGTCAAAATTTTTTTAATGGCCTCAGATGTCTCAGAAACCTATCTATGGCAGTGATTGCGTACCTGCAGCTTGTTCACCATTTCATCAAAGAGTTTTCTGGCCTCGGGACTGTTGGGGTCTTCAAAGTAATCTTCTATACCGATCTGGACTACAATAGACTTCAGGTTACGGCACACACCTGTGAGTAAGACAGTGAGGGCAGGGAGTTATTTTACAGGAAGTGTGGGCGTCTTTCATATCATTCATAGCTCCAAACCTAAAGATAGGACCAAACCCAATGTTTAATCTCAACTTTTGATCACACATTTCCCAACACTTTTGGAAACTATCATTTAAAATTAACAGCAAATACTCTATATCCCTTAGTTTCTTGCAATTCATTAAATGCTAATTATTAAAAAGGCTATTGTGTGTGTTAAAATTTTAAGCAAAAGTATATTTTTATAAAATGTTTAATAAAACTTAAGTAATTTATTAAAAATGTAATTAATTATTTAAAATAATTTAATTTTTAGAAAATAAATGACACCTTATTGACAAATATTTAATTAAATCATTAAATAAAGTTATACATTTAAATCAAGCATGATTTAAATCAACATCTCTGCCTTTGAAATTAGGCTTCCACTGGATGTACAAATTAAATATCTATTTATTGGAACACTAAACAATAATAATGAATCAGGATCTGAATCTGAATCAGTGAGTGTGGACTCACTGTTGAAGTGAAGCAGGGCTTTTGGAGTAACAGGAGTAGAGGTGAGCACCAGCATCTCTAGACCCTTCAGTCCCTCTCGGCACATCTCAGCAGCCACTTCCTGATTGATCTCACTGACGTGGTCCAACTCTAGAACCTGGAGCCTCATGCAGTTTCTCGCTGAAGATATATACACACAAACAGCATATATGCACACTGGTTAATACTAACTGCATTAGTCATGAAAAAAATGTGGCTCCAAAACAACAAAAATCACTATAAAAACAATGTTAATGTACTTCAGACTGAATTTGCACTTTATTTAGGGGAGCACAGGAAGAAAACAACTAAACAGAACAGATGTAGTCCTTCTAAAGCAAGTGGAATTGAATTGGAAATGGAGTGGAAAAAAAACAGCTGAGGAAAACAAGGGGAAAAATAACCTTTTCAACTTTCTGTACATAGCTAACTGCACTCTTGTGATTCAGAAAGGTCAAAAACATTATATCTAAACGAGAATTGTACAGTAAAGCAGGACAAATAACAAGCAGCGTAGAAAGTGGCTCATCTGCCATTTATAATCTATTTATAGTAAAATTGTATGGCATCAACATGTGCCTCCGGTTTACTCACAGCAGCAGTTTAAAAGTGTAATTTCCGATGTCTCTTTGTCCCAGTTTTTCATGTGAACCAAAAGTAACTCTCTATGTCGCCTTGGTAATAGGTTTGAGTGATGTTCCTTTGTGATGCTGATCTGAGAACAACTGTATGGGTACTAGGGCTGCACGATTATTAAGGTCAAAATTGCGATTGCGATACGATACAGTATATTAGTGGTTGGACTCAACTTGCTTATTATTAAGGAAAATGCACACACAGATTACTAATAATGCTGAAATCTATATTTCTCAACTGAGATACAGCATACAGTGCAATCTAGCGACAACAAATTAAAACTAAATTGTACAAAATTAAACAACAGTAACATATTTTCATTACTGAATTAAATTACATTAAATTAACATTAAAATAGAATTAAAAAGACACAAGTACATTTTAGCAGGAT